>JASANF010011184.1:0-139048 GCA_030248245.1 Trissonchulus sp. WLG1_4
TAATTATATAATATTCATGATAACGATAATAATAACGATGATATAATATAATAACGATGAGGCTGTCACCCCAGCATTGCAGCATTGGCGGGGTGGCCGCAGTCTCGGGATCCACCTACGGCCATGGCTGGCTTTTCGGCCCGCTGCACTATGCTCGGACGGGCAGACAGCGCCTACACAATATAATGTTCAATTATCGAACTAAGTCTTTTTTGTCTGATTTGTCTATAGGCTCGTCGTTGTACGTAGTTTATACAAAAACATTATGGAGATATGGGTTTAAACCGATGTGCTGCCTATTCTGAAGTGCAAGCTCTCCGTTCCCATGTGCAACCTCGAGATTCCTATGTGCATCTCTCAACTTTGATGTGCATCTTCTCAAAATTGAGGTGCTAAATGACGTTTTACTTGACAAAAACACAGTTTAACAGATTAGGGCCACATTGCTACTGCCAACCCAGCAGTCCATCGTCATCTGGTCGGTAAATGGGTACCGCAATAACGTGTGAAAGTAATAGGGTCCGTGTAGAGCATTATGCCTTGAGGGGCCGCCCCTCCTCCACGGATGTAGTCACTCTTGAAGTGGCACCCCTGACGCTCCAGGGCTTTGTAACGGAGATGAGCACCGCTCCCGAGGGCGGTCACGCCAAAGGATTTGCCATATATATATATATGTGTGTGTGTGTGTGTGTGTGTGTGTGTGTGTGTGTGTGTGTGTGTGTGTGTGTGTGTGTGTATATATATAGATAAATATATATATATATATATATATATATAATGTGTGTGTGTGCGCGCATATATTTGTTTCAAGGTAAAAGCATTTGGTTACTTTGCAATACTTGACTTTTACTTTCAGACACGTTCATGTTTAAAGGCAATCTTCTGATTCTTGGCGATTACGGCCAAAACTGCGACGATGCCTGTTACTACTATAATAAGCCTCAGAAAGATGAGCTTAGATGTGACTTTCATAACTATGACGAGCTGAAGCCTCAACTCAGATATTACATGGCGCGATTGACCGCAGCAAATGAAAAACCATGCATTTGGGGGGACTGTTGTCTGAAACAAACAACTGTGCCTGTACAGACTGAAGCTGGGATATGCCATGGATATACAGACTCCCAAGATGTTCATCATGGCCTGAAGTGCCCCGCTTCCCCATCAAAGAACGAAAGACGACTCTGCATGTGTCGCCCCAATGAAAGTGGGTTGACACTGCGATTGAGCTACTAGGGTGAATTTCACAAAAGTGAATGCTAAACTATGGTCTTACAGACTAATAACGGTAAATATGATGATTATGAGGACTATCACTATCACTTTCTTAGCTCACTCGAATTAAAAGCTATAGATTCGTGAAGGCTAGAAAAAATTCCGGTGGCCCCGTTTTTCGAAAATGGAACCTCAGTGATGCCCTCAAGGCCGGTTTATACGAAGCAATTTGCAGGCGATTTTCAAGCAACCAAACACCAGGCAACGTGCAAGCAACGCGCGTTGCTTGAAAATCGCCTCGTATGAATTTTCGTGCTTGAGAATCGTGCAGGCAATTTTTACGCAACCAACATTTTTCAATTGCGACGGGCGCGAATTTTTTAGACAACGTGCAGGCAACGCCAGTCAGATAGCAGCATTCCCGCTAGAGCTTGTTTTCTCAAAAAGTAGTTATAGTTTTTCCAGTTATACTTAGTGATACTTTTAGTTTTATTTAAAAAGTTTTCCGTTACTTGTACTGTGCTGCTATACTATACAATGAGCAGGACTGAGGAAAACTAAAAAGTGATGACTCAAATTACATTTAGCATCAATTATTGTGCAGATAATTATGTCCTACTCCTCTCAAAGGCTAATTTTTTGCCCGTTTTTTACGAACTCGAGTTGTCGAGACATAATTACACACTAAACAAGTTGCCCCTAAAAGGGACAGTGTTCCTCCCCGGAGATGTTCATGATATCAAGAGTACTTACATAGGGAAGAGTATGACAATGACATCCTTCCCTATTTTATCTAATCGGCTGTAACGATGCCTTTACGCCTTTAATTATTTTGGGGGGCGGGGGGCACTGGCAATCTGCCATCCCCCCTCCTCAACATTTTAAATTAAGACATGATTCCAGTAGAGGAGAACCCCACTCAAACTAGGGAAGTGTCTATATTTCAGGAATCAAGACATGTCTTGATTTCTGGGGGTGGTTGGTAACCCCTGCCTGAAATAAAGGCGTACAAGGACTATTTCGGCGGGAGCATCGTTCCGATCAGCTGATTAGCTAGAATAGGGAAGAGTGTAATACGCTTGCCTATTATATACTCTTGATGATATCAAGAGTAAGGGATAGAGCTGGGCACGGTTACATGGAGCGAACACTGTATATGTAACAGCGGACAGTGTAACTGTTTTTTTCTAAACGGATAGTGTAAACGTTACTCTTAGCGGAGAATTTAACCGGTTACACTGTCCGTTTTTCGACTTTGTGCAACCGTTAAGATACCTAAACTAAACCGTTATGATGAGATATGAATTATGACACTGTCAGTAGGTACTGCAGTTAAATTGGTCTGCATACCTAACTCATGCACCGGCTACAGGCTGAACTCAAGGCGCAAAACACAGGTTTTTAGTGTGCAGCGAACTACACAGGCAGCGGCTGAGTTTTACTCAATTACTTTGAGTCTAGCGCAGCCCACAGAGTTGGACGCGGGGCGGATTTTTGCTGCCCCTTAGTTATAGTTTGCGTAGCCTGTAGCCAAGTTTGTGTTCGGATGCTGTTGCTTTGAGTCTAGGTTTGCGTAGTCTGTCTGTACTCTGTAGTCAAAGTTTGTGTTTGTCCGTTGCTGCTATGAGTCTAGGTTTGCGTTGTCTGCAGTCAAAGTTTGTGTTTTCCGCTGTTGCTTTGAGTCTTGGCTTGTGCTGCCAGAAGTCAATCCCTCGCTGTTGCTTTGAGTCTACAAGTTGGTGTTGCCTGTTGTTAATTCGTACGTTGTTGCTTTAAGTCTAGGTTTGCGTTGCCTGTAGGCAAAGTTTGTGTTTGTCCGCTGTTGCGTTGAGTCTAGGTTTACGTTGCCTGTAGTTCAAGTTTCTGTTTTCCGCTGTTGCTTTGAGTCTAGGTTTACGTTGCCCGTAGTCCACGTTTGTGTTTGTCCGGTGTTGCTTTGATTGTAGTTTTGGTTGCCTACCTATAGTCTGTCCGTCCGCTATTGCTTTAAGTAGGTTTGCGTTGCCTATAGTCAAAGTTTGTGTTTGCCCTCTGTTGGTCTGAGTCTAGGATTGCGCTGCCCGTAATCCACGTTTGTGTTTGTCCTCTGTTGCTTTGAGTCTAGGTTTGGTTGCCTATAGTCTGTCCGTCCGCTGCTGCTTGGAGTCTACATCGGTAGGTGGGTGTTGCCTTATATAGTTAGTTCGTTCGTACGTTGTTGGTGTTGCCTGTAGTTAGTTCGTACGTTGTTGCTTTAAGTCTAGGTCTGCGTTGCCTGTAGTGAGTAGTCAAAGTTTGTGTTTGTCCACTGTTGCGCTGAGTCTAGGTTTACATTGCCTGTACCTGTAGTTCAAGTTTGTGTTTGTCCGTTGTTGTTTTGAGTCTAAGTTTCTTGTTGCTAAACCCCACTACATAAAAGTACAACCTGAGACTGTCCCAAGCATTTTATTTCCATCCTGATCACACTTTAAACGTATGCAGTATGCACCCTTAGTGCTGGCAACTTGTCCATCAGATGCCGCGTCCCGATACCAAGTCCCCGCCTCTGTACAAATGCCCTACACATGCAACGTGGGTGAATACATGTAGAATTCAGAAACTCACTCCGTTCCAAGGATTAGAGTTCACCAAACATGTAAGCACTGTCAGCTTTGACCTGCCCTGAAACCGTAGGTACTTATCATTTGATTCTACCTACAGATATACTGTACCTACAAAAGTACAAAGATCCAGAACCTATCTATTTTATGTCGAATCAATCATTTGCCCTGAAAAGGGCATTTGGGGTACTGGATGTTGGCTCTGGCTGATACATGTCTCTGCTTGCTTTTATTTTTATCCCAGCGGTTATTCCACCGGAAAGGGCACTTGGTGCCCGTTGGTTGACAGCGCCAGTTAGGTGACGACCGGCTGCCAGCTCTGGCACACTCCACACTGATCTGAATCAGAATTGTACACCAGACAAACACTAATTTGCATATTAGTAGTTCCTGTCTGATCATTAGCCAATTAAAAGCGGCAAAATCAAAAAGGCCCGCCCATGACTGCAAAATGATTGGTCAAAGAATTTTTCTCATTTGCATATTGGTCACCTATATCATCCAATGTCAATTTTCTGTGTTGAAAGAATCAGGAACAGGGGGGGCGCACAAATACAAAATGAAGAAATTAGTAAACAACTGTTGTTTAGTCAATTTTTTAGGGAAAAGTTAATGTTTTGCTTTTGTTTACTTTCAGGTTTTTAGGTTGGCTAACTGCGACCCAACTTAGCAGTTTTTTATGTTCAATTTTACTTTAGATTGGAACGGCACCCCCCATGTGGGAAAAATAGAGCAGGTAGTCTGGGGGCTAGGATTACACACAAATCATAGGCTAGGCTGCACAAATGTTTACGTATTTCTGTTATCGGAGTAAAATCCGATAACAAAGGTTCCTTCTCTAGAAGGAACAAAAATGCCAAGCCAACCATTTTAGAACAAAAACAACCGCCAGTTTGAAATTTAGGCGGGCTCAAATTTGATTGGCTGTTGCTACTGGTTGCCTGGTGATCGGTTGCTTGAAAATTGCCTCGTGTGAACGCATTTTTGCAAGCAACTTCCAAGCAACGCTCGTTGCTTGCAGGTTGCTTGAAAATCGCGTTGCCTGCGCGCTGCCTCGTGTGAACCGGCCTTGTACTTCCCTAGTTTTTACGCGGCCCGTGACCCCTCAGGGGCCGCGTATATACTATATTCAGAATTTCAGAGTTCTACGTTAATCTAGGTAGGTCGATTTTCTAGTGTTTCTAGTGTAGTTAATTAACACTAGAAGGGCACATACTTTGCCGTTCTGCCACACATCGCGCAAACAACAACTTGGCGGAGCTTGGAATGAGGTGTCATAGAATGTAAACAAAATATGGGTGGCAAAATCGATCCTTCACTACTCTGATCCGTAACCAGATGCTCGGCAAATGCACAGCATACTACCATTTGAGGCAACTGGGATATGGATTGATATGAATTCGCATATAGCTAATCAATTACGTACACGTTGAATGAATCAATAAGCGACGTGTAAAAAGATCCTGCCAGCGTGCAATAATAGTTTTTTTTGCCAGTTAATAAACTAATTGAATTAAACGTTTTGAATTGACTCACAACAATTTACAATCTTCTGTTTGAAACAGTTTGTGATTTGTCAGTTGTCACCAAACGATCGAAGATATTCTGTACATAAGTGAAAATTACCAACTTCTTCTCAGTAGTCTCATAGTGCAATGGTTAGCACTCTGAATTCTGAATCCAGTGACCCAGACTCACATTTTATAAAAAAATTACAATATATCTTACTCATAGTTATAGTTTTTCATTTAAAAACGTATTTACATTATATATTCTGTACTGTTTTGAAGGACTTACGAGCAGGAACTACTCAGCAGAAAATGTGTACAGGAATTAGAAAATAAAAATCATTTTATCCACAAAATATGGCCGCGTTTGATATTTTCTTTGGATTATTGACACTCAAATCTCACAGTGTAAGAACTTCTCACTCAGCAGAAGAGCTGGTTTAAAGCCCGGTTCATACTCGTCCTTAAGGACTGTCCTTGTCCCTAAGAAATGTCCCTGTCCCGATGCGGGTTTCATTCATAGTTTTCTGGTGTCCTTTTCCTTTTCCCTCTCCCTGAGCTGCTTTTGATTCATACTTGTCCCTATGCAGCTTAGGGACTGTCCTTAAGCAGCTATAAGGACTGTCCCTATGTCCCTAAGCAATGTTGAGCAATGTTCTACTTTTTCCCTGTCCCTAAGCAATTCAGCCAATCAAAATACGGCAGTTACTACATGTGACACAAAGGACAGCCAATGACGGACGAACTCGACTAATAGTGAGAGAATGTCGTAGGCTTGTGTTGCGGTATTAATTCCATCGTTATTTTTGGGTTATTTAACACATTTTTGCGTGAAAAATATTTCGATTTCAATTTTTATACCAACCTGAAATATGCTATAAGTTCATAAAGATGCATCCCTTCAAGGACAACAAACACCAAACAACAAAGCCCACACCTCAGTTTTGATTTCCATGCCTTGGAAGTCGAGTGGCAACCACCACGGAAGACGAAACGAAAACAAAAGAAAAGGAAAAACCACAAACAAACAAATTATGATTTTTGCTTCTCAACCTATGAATCAGAGTTCGAATCCCATATTTGAAATTTTGAATTTTCTTTTTTTTCAGCCTACAAATAGGGTTGATAACTTTTTCAAGGTACTTTAAACAAAACGCAGTTTATCTAATGACGTTTGAGCATTAGTTCATGTGAGAAAGACTATTTCTTTGTCCTTGAGGAGTATGAATCAATCACCTCTCAGGACAGGGACAAGGACATTCGCTATGGACCTTAGGGACATTTCTTAAGGACAGGGACAAAGCATGAGGACACAGGGACACGGACACCTAGGGACAGGGACAAGAACAACGCTTAAGGACAGAGACAACGCTTAGGGACGAGTATGAACCAGGCTTAAGGTGATAGTGTCGACAAAGTAATTTCGCTCATTAGTTGTAAAAAGAGAGCTTTGTGATTTGAAATTGTACGTTCATTGAGAAACTAGTAAAATGTTATAATGTTTTGAAGCACAACTTTTAGCCACTTTGCCACATTTTTTTTGTTTTTCTTTTGATTTTAAAATAAGCGTCTAAATTTTTCAAATTTTTTCATTATTGCTGTGAGTAAAACCGATATTACTCCTCAACCACTCAAACAATTTGCACTAAATTTTGCGTGCATAGACTAGAGCATACGAGCTTTTTGTCTGTGTAAAGAATCTAAACAATTGTGACGAAATTATCGAATGTGAATAGGTTTTGAAAACGTCACTTTTCCGAATTTGCGACTTCACTGCTAACTGTATGTAGCATCAATTTTGCTGAAACTTGGCAAAAATATTTGCCTTAACACATATATTCAGAATATATGAAGAACGATGTTTTTTTATGTTTTACTAAAATAGTTTTACGGTTGTGCGAAATCGACTGCTTTCGCGACACTGGCCCCTTAAAAGATATTTTGATATTTCACAATAAGTGCTTGTGTGCGAAATCGACTGCTTTCGCGACACTACCCCCTTAAAAGATATTTTGATATTTCACAATAAGTGCTTGGTTGATCTTAAAAGTTTCGGACGTGCTGACGTAAACAACCAGGTACCATTTTGTATGTTTGTAAAGTGCCAAGTGCCATATACGACGATCAATATATATAATTTGCATGTACTCTGCTTTAAAAGTGTTGTGGAGTTTTTGGTTGTTGATGCAAATTAAATCAAAACTATTTCGTTTAATGCAGTTTCAAGTTTTAATCGTCAAATCAATTGATTCTGAAGAAGCCCGCATCAAATCAAATGATTTTTTTCCAAGACTACCTTTTTCCATATTCAAAACTCAAGTCGTATCCAACGTAAGATCTTTACAGTATTTGTGTTATAGTTAAAAATTTAAAAAAACAATTCATTTTAGAAAATTCTTATCCGAAACACTCTGCTTATTTCCCCGAATATGATGCATTATTTCTCATCAGCGAAAAACAAGAAAGATTGTACGAGTGCTTCTACATTTGCAGCGAGCAGTTTAATTTAAAGATGCATTGCAATTTTTCATTCATCGATGAAATACCCGGTGCGTTTGAGTAAATTTATACTTTAGTAAATATACAGTACCGATCAGAATTAACTACCTATGATGCTGCGGTCAGCATCGCTGATCGAGCCATAGTGGTAGTGACTGCAGTCATTGCATTTACGTCACAGGTCTAATAAAGTTTTATTTGGCATATTAAATTTCATTAACTGACTCCGGAGTCAGAGTCAGTGACTTCGCACGCTCACATGAGTCATCAGTCACTGTCTGCAGGTTGTTTCAGTATATACCTACGTATACTTCCCGTTTTAAGGGGGCGCTTTGAGTAACTTCCAATAAATCAAATTGTAATAATCTTTTGTTTCTTGCTGATACGAACTTTTTTGCTTAAGTGCAATCAAGATGAATACCAGGCAAGCATTTTTGCAAAGTTTGATGAGTCTCGGAACAGTTTAGCAAATTTTATGACTTCATCAAAATTAAAATTTTGAAAAATTTGACTAATTTTTGAAATGACGTAGCTCAATGGTGCCTCAACCAAATTTAACAATCTATAGCTTAAATTAAAGACAATTATCTTGCCGAGGTGCCATTTTTGTCGAATTTTCGTTACCGGCGATAATTTTTTAGTTATTTCAATTTCTATCAAAAGTGACGTTTTAAAAAGGCTATCATATTGAGCCAAATCAATCCTAATAGCCTAATAAGTCCAATTCAAGAAGTTCGGCGCCTCCATATACATCTGCTCTAACAGTCTGCAAAGTTTCATGCGGATCGGTTTTCGCAGCTGACAGTAATCTGAAAAAAATGTACGCTATAGCCCCATTTCAAAAACCTGAAATTTGCCTACACATACGTATTTTTCAAAAAATAGAGCTAATTTTTTTGTGCTAAAATCCGTTGAGACAAGTTTCAGAAGCCAAAAAGTAGCTA
Source organism: Trissonchulus sp. WLG1_4 (assembly GCA_030248245.1). Lineage (NCBI taxonomy): Eukaryota > Metazoa > Nematoda > Enoplea > Enoplida > Ironidae > Trissonchulus > Trissonchulus sp. WLG1_4. The sequence goes on from JASANF010011184.1 coordinate 8,746, forward strand.
ACGAAAAATTAGTTTGAACAATAGTGTATTTTTGTCAATGTTGGTCAACGTATTTTGGAAAATTTTTTAGGAATGTTTGCCTACACAAACGACTTTTTTAAAGGTTGCAACTAGCAATTAGCTACATAGAACTGCTTCAAAAAGTACCAAAAACCATATAGAAATTTTTGGTATATCGATTTAAAGATTTTTTCTCATAGAAAAACAGGTTAAAATTTCAAGTTGAACAAAATTTGACGTTATATACATCAAATGAAAGCTAACTTAATTTGGAACAACTTTTCTTGAGTTAATTAGCGAAAACGTACGTGAAAAGTTTTATCGCCCAAAGTTGATTATTCAGAGCGCCACCTTAAGTATCCAGTCTATGACTAATGTGAGCGTGATTCCTGAGTCACTGACTCTGACGCCGGAGTCAAGAGGAGGAAACGCAAAATTACGAAACCCACAAAACAGACACACACAAAGAAAAAGAAAACACCAAACCCACGACACCCAAAAAAAAAAAAAAGACAAACCACAACCAAAAAAAAAAAAAAAAAAAAAAAAAAAAAAAAAAAAAAAAACAACCACCCACCCCCCTTAATGAAATTCAATAGAAATTTCCATTTTTTTAGACCTAGGACTCCAATCTAGTCCGGCCCTCATTGTGCACTATTGTTTTGTGTCAAACATACACAATATTTTATACATAAAAATCGAAATATGCCACTAGGCCAGTTGATGCTACACACAACACACAGCCACAGAACCCGCCCCCAATTAGCAAAGCATGTCAACCACCAAGCGTTATTTAGCTCTCATGCGAAAAACTAAAAACTAAAACTGCAACTAAAAAGCAGGCACCACGTTATGTCTTTTTTGTAAAGCTTACTGTACAGTTTCATAAATCTGATACATACAATTACAGGTCCGGCGCAATTATCGCGCTTACACGAATCAAAAAACCAAAATAGCTTACTTTATTTACTGGTAAAGTTACCAAATACTGTTGTTTCACGCCTGTAGTGCCATGTCTAGTCCTATCTGTATCACGAATATTGCTAGTCGCGACGTCGTTCTGCTTTGCCTAAAACTAGCAAGATAAAGCGAAAAACCAGCAAAAAACAATGCAAAGGTAAAAAAGTGCAATAATAAGCACATGCGACATTATACTGTACACCACATGCACATACCAGAGGGATGGAAGTGATAATTAAGGGCAAACGGCCATGCTACTGTGCAAAATTCAAATTATATACTGCCTATTGTCCAAAAAAGCAAAACGAACTCACCACAGGAACTGAAACAAAAGCGGGTATGTAAGCAAGCTCCTAAAACACATGTTATTGTGCCCCTATGCTGGCCTTCTGCTTGGGCCGTATGCAGGACATGGTTTACTGAAAGCATGCAATTTCAGACGAGAGTGAGTTTTGGTTAAGTGCATCTGCAAGCGCCCTACAATAGTATATATATATATATATCATGTATTAGTACCAAATATAAAAAAATGAGTCCTGTCGCTACGGCACAAGAGCGTCACAGGGGAACCGGTGAACATAATTTTCATGGGACTTATATAAGTGCTCACGTCTGGTAGGTACCAGCTAGGTGTGTTTTGATTTCGCAATTTTACTGAATGTTGATTTTGATTTTTGATGCGCTACCAAAAATTTGGAATGTTGATTTTGATTTTTGATGCGTTGCCGAAAATTTGGAATTTTGATTTTGATTTTTGATGCAGACTTTTAAATTTATAATTTTGATTTTGATTTTGATTTTTGATTTTTGATTTTTGATTTTTGATTTTTGCAAAAAACTGCCAAGTAAACACGAGCGTTTCAGGCTGACCACCCATACGCTCTTCACATACCGTGAAGCTTTGATAGTCTGAGGGTTGGCTAGGTACCCAGACTATATCATATACTTGAAGTACTATTTAGTTTAGTTGGATGAAGGTATCGACCTATAGGAGTGGACATAAAAGCGCTTACAGGTGAAAAAATATGCTTTAAGGATAACACATTTGCCGTCATGAAAACCGTAAACACACAGCACAAGCAGCTAACAGGCATTCATTGCGACTGGAAATATGTTAGAACACAATGTAAAAAACTGTCCAACAACAATATTTCAGTACCTAGTTTATTCATATTTAGTGAGAACATCGGGCAAATGTAGTGTTTGTGGCCGGCCCCAATTTTAGGCCAGCTGGCCTGAGAGTCTCAGTCAAAACCGGCCGGCCGGCCAGTTAAAGTTCGATTACTGTTATTCTATTACTGTTATTTAGCTAAGTAAATAGCTAAATGTTAAAATATTTAACTAGCGAAATTTGTCCAGTTAATATCTAATATTTTGTAGTTAAATTGTTCTAGTTTAACTAAAAGTTAAGTTAAATTCCGTCATTAATAAAATTGCAATTATTATGACTACGCATTTAACTAGAATATAACTAGCTAACCGATCTTTCAAAACTGTCGGGAAAACACTTTTTACTGGCGTATGGGGCCCCAGCACTCAGCAGGTGCAGACTACAGGCTCCGGCTTGTTACTTTGAAGTGTACGTGCGCAATAATTTTGTTTTGTGGCTCATACAGTACGAATTTTTTATTGTTATTAATCGATTTCATTTCAAAATTATCGATTTCGTTTCAAAATTGTACAATCTATTATTGTGTTACTATCACAATCAGTCATCGGTGCAGTCTGCAGTAGTAGCTGCAGTTAACCCTTTAACTTCCATAAATTCTCTCTCTAGGGAGCCAGACTCTGACACCTTCTGGTTTTTTGGCCATTGCTCAAGTTACGGGCGTCATGCAGAGCTCGCGAAAACACCATTCAATAACGAATTTAATGATAAACATAATCAGTCGATTTGGGGGCTAGGACACACCGTTTTTTAGTTATAAATAAGCGCTCAAAATTGTAGCTCACCCTAGACGTTTAACAGAGCAACCGTGCGCTTGCCATAGTTGAAGGCTAGCAATAGACTACAACATTCATAAAGATGTTATTTTTTCGATGAAAAAAGAAAAAATCAACGTAGCTTTTCAAAAAAAGTCAAAAGGGCAATATGCTTTATGTGCAACGCGAGCTTATTGTATTTGTGACAAACAACTTATTGAACTAATACCTATTGCTTATTGCTTATTATATATAATATGCGACCTACTTACCTGAAAATTTGTGAGTGACCCGATAGCGCGAACAGAAAAAAACAATACGATGTACAGTTAAGTCAGAGCAACACAACGATCCAGCAGACCAAGGCCAGTATTGATTTTTTACCACATTGTGTGTGCGTGTGTGAAATCCAGCTTGGTCGTACTGTGGTATACAAATGTTGCACGCTGCATCAAAAATCAAAAATCAAAATTCAAAAATCAAAAATCGCCAGTAGGCCACAACGGGTTGCCGACCGGTAAGGGACCCTCTGTTCTAGGCAGAAGACCCTCTATTCTACGCAGAGGACACTTTATTCTAGGCAGACGACCCTCTATTCTAGGTAGAGGACCCTCTATTCTAAGCAGAGGACCCTCTATTCTAGGTAGAGGACCCTCTATTTCTAGCAGAAAACCCTCTAAAAGCAGAGAACCTAGTGTTCGAAGCAGAAAATCATCCATTCTCGGTAAAGAACCATGCAGTCTAAGCGGAAGACCCTCTATTCTAGGCGGAGAACCCTCTATTCTAGTCAGAGGACCCTCTATTTTAGTCAGAGGACTCTCCATTCTAGGCAGAGAACCGTCCATTATAGGCAAAAGATCGTCTATTTTCGGTAAAAAACCTGATATTTATGTTCAGGGACCCAAATTACCCACAAAAACCCCAAAATTTCAATTTCGAAAATTTGAACCCTTAGAAGGGGGTACCCTGAGGGGATCATAGGGGTACCCAGGAAGCTCCTAGACAAAAATTGACTCCAGATTCGTGTTCAGGGCTCCAAATTACCCCTAAAAACACCAAAATCTCAAATTCGAAAATTTGACCCCAGAGGACCCCCTAGGGGGGGGTACCCTAAGGGGGTCATAGCGGAGTCCAGGGGAGTCCTGGGCAAAAAATAACCCCAGATTCGTGTTCAGGGGCCCAAATTACCCCTAAAAACACCAAAATCTCACATTCGAAAATTTGACCCCCAAGGACCCCCTAGGGGGGGTACCCTAAGGGGGTCATAGGAGGGTCCAGGGGGGTCCTAGGTAAAAAATAACCCCAGATTCGTGTTCAGGGGCCAAAACTACCCCATAGAGACAGTTTTTTGTCCAAATCCTTGAAAAAAAAAATTTTCAAGTTCACAAGGGTCCCCCCTTGTGTTCCATCGTTTTCGGGGGTCACGTGACCCGGCCCCCGTGGGGTCAGGGGGTCACCAAGGTGGGGGGCACAACTACTCATAGGGGGGGTCCCCCCACCAAAGTTTGGGACCAATCCCCCCAGTAACTTCAGAGAAAAACGAGTAACAAACTTTTGCTAACAGGAAAAAAAACAAAAACAACAAAAACAAGTCGGGTGACATCAACGGGTTGCCGACAGTGGGTAGAGGACCCTCTATTCTAAGCAAAGGACCCTCTATTCTAGGTAGAGGACCCTCTGTTCGTGTTCAGGGGCTCAAATTACCCCTAGGGACGTCAAAATCCCAATTTCGAAAATTTGACCCCTGGGGACCCCCTGGGCAGGGTGCCCTAGGGGGGTCATGGAAGAGTCCCGAAGGGTCCTAGACGAAAATGGACCTCGGATTCGTGTTCCGGGGCCCAAATTACCCCTAGAAACACCAAAATCCAAATTTCGAAAATTTGACCCCTGGGGACCCCCTGGGCAGGGTGCCCTAGGGGGGTCATGGAGGGGTCCCGAGGGGTCGTAGACGAAAATGGACCTCGGATTCGTGTTCCGGGGCCCAAATTACCCCTAGGGACGTCAAAATCCAAATGTCGAAAATTTGACCCCTGGGGACCCCCTGGGCAGGGTGCCCTAGGGGGTCATGGAAGGGTCCCGAGAGGTCCTAGACGAAAATGGACCTCGCATTCGTCTTCCGGGGCCCAAATTACCCCTAGGGACGTCCAAATCCAAATTTCGAAAATTGGACATCTGAAACCCATATTTTACACCCTTTTATACTAATGGCTGAAACATAACCCCAACAGGTTTCGTCCATTTTCCCTTCAAGGTCACGTGACGCGGGCCCCCGAGGGGCCACGAGTCCATAAAGTTGGGGGGTGCAAGTACTAATGGTAGAGATCCCTCCACCAAAGTTTGGGACCAATCCGACCAGGGGGGGCTGAGAAAAACCGATTACAAATTAATGTCTGGAGAATAATATTAATTACCATCTTTAAAACTATCCTATTTTTTGTGATAATTATAATAATAGGGTGAGATGGCTTTGGAAGGGTTGGCGTTGATGTTCTAAACATGAAATAAGCTTACGTTATGGTGGACGTGGCCCGGTTCTCTGGTTCCAGGTCAATAAAGTTGGAGTTATTTTATTGTCAAAATTAATCTTACGTCTTTCGGCACATAAGTCAGCGGTAACCTATAGTTTTTATGGTGTCAAATGAAAGCTGTTCTTATATCCTAACTGATGCCGAAAACTAGAACTTTTTACCAGCGAGCTAAAAAAAGTTATGGCGTAAAAAGTTTTTACGTAAACTGAGTATTTTTCAAAAATGTTACGTAACGTCCGTGTTACCATTGATATAACAAAAGAAACGCTTCCATGAAGTCATCCATATAACTGTGATCCTTACACAAAACAGTTTTTACTCCATCAGTGACCATGAAGCCGGCCATATGGGTCTAAGTCTGAAACTTATTCTATTCAAAAATTTTATATTGCAATTTTCTGTATATAAGTCTGCGTTAACGTATAGCTTTTTTGGTATCAAATAAAAGCCCATAGTCTGCACTATCTAATAGTGAAAACTAGAACCTTTTACGTGGTCCCTGGAAACAGTTATTGCCTAAAGTTCTTTTTAGAAAACATTTTGTTCGAAAAAATTCCTCCGCGACTACTCACACCATATGCGTATTGACCAAAAGTTCGGAAAAATTGAAACCGTTATAACTTGCTTCAACGTTGACGTAGAAACATGAAATTGACGGCATTCTGCTCAGAACTTCAGGCGCTTTCGAATGACACCTTACTTGACGTTGACGGACGCCACGTTAAATCAGCGTTTAACAATTAATTAATACGGAACGTTGGTTGGTTTTTACGTCATCGTGCGACCTATCAATCGATAGCTCTTGACAAGCGCTAGCATTTAAAAAAAGTTTCACGTCGATACCACAACCGTATAAAAAGTTATGGCTCCTGGAATTTTTCCCTTTTGTTGACTACCTGTAATCACCTCATATGCGATCAAATCGCATTGCAAGTCAACTTTGACTCAAGTTTGAATTTTGGAATTTTTTTCAAAACAAGTTTTATTGTTAAACACTGCGTGACTTCACGTTGTAGATCTAGTCTAACTAGTCTAAACTAGACGCACTAGTCTTGTAATAATAATTAATATATATACACTATCCTAATCATAATGATAATGGACGACTCGACAAACGATACCCAGAATTTGAAAGTACTATACTTGTTGTCCAGACGTTTACCTTTCAATTCGCATGTACTCGTCTGGTTCCCAAGTTATACGCCACGTAAAGCAGAGTTATTTTTTTGTTGCATCCAGCAACGCCTAATACGATGCTACTGAAAGCACAGTACTTATTATCGGATCCATCCAAAGATGTAAAAGAAACGCTAGCGCTTCGTATTACTGTACTTTGCTGTAATTTTATCTTAATCAGGGCGTAAATTGGAGTTATTTTTACTCCGCGAATCCTCCGCGACAGACCACTCTTCGTAGTTAGTCATTTTTGAGGTTAATCAGAAAAAGGGTCCTAACTTTCGCTATGACTGTCGTAGGATCATAAAAATAGTGTCACAAGAAAGACGAATTTTTAAACTTTCAAATGATATGTTACATGAGGGCGTAATACCCAAAACCAAGTCAAAATTTCAAATTATAATTTTTGACGTACGTTTGACGTTACGTTACGAGGTCATGTCGCCCATCATTTTAAAGCTCTGGCAATTTGCTTTAAAATGATGCTAAAATTATCGCTGTACCACGTAGGTATCGAGAGTTATGCCCCCTTAAACCCTTTGCTAAAAGGGACTGACTACGTAGATCACACCATGTGTGATCAAATCTCACTGTCGGTGCCCTAATGCTAAAATTTAAAAAATGTGAACTTTCCAGATGTTTTTACCAAAACCATGATGGTACTTACGGATTTTGTCTAACTAGTGTAAACTAGACCCACTAGACTTGTAATAATAATAATAATAATAATAATAACGGACATGACAGATACAAAAGGGTTGCTTTTTGTTGCTTCGCAACTAGTCGGCAACCCAACAACATCAGGAATATGAATACAATGGGTTGCACCCCTGCTTCGCGGGGGGTCGGCAACCCAAAAATGCAAACTTAAAAATGTTTTTGATTTTTGATTTTGATTTTTGATGCGGAGCTAAAAACTACCATTTTTGATTTTTGATGCATGGTCAAATTTTAATTTAATTTTGATTTTGATGCTGCATCAAAAGTCAAAACACACCTAGTACCAGCTGCCCCCCTTCTGATAATTAAATATAGTCATAGACATTAGACATCATCATAACTTTATTTTAGTTGACTAACTTCAATACACATACTCAGTTCTAGTGCAGGATATAAGTCTTATCATATAAATGATATCTGAAATGTTTTTTGCTATACATAGTTTATCTTATATTTGATTGTCTTCACGACACATGATCTAATGCAGGCGAAATTGTTTTGATGTTTCAGCAGACAAAATGAAGAAAGTTATGTTAGAAGTGTATCCCAACTGCTATTTTGATGAATCAACAGATGGAAAGCGTACAAGTCCGTATTATCCGGCTGGATTTCCCTATTTTAGTTACTCACAATGCTACGGTTGGGCTCCGGGTCCAGTCAAACCAGACTGTAGTGTTCAACAGTACAAGAATGCTGAAGATCATATCGGGTATCGATTCTGCTTCTGCACTAAATCTAGTAAGTATGAAGCAAGCAGAACTATGGTTGTGCCAAGAGTACATAATAGCGTCTCACTCTATATAGAAGAAGAGTGAGACACTCTCCAGCCTGCCTGTGTTCTAGCACAGGCAGATGCGCTGGTCGTTTTCAGGCTACATGTTGACATTCTGTGCAACATGTGACTGGCCAATCAGAAGCGAGCTTCTATTCTCTGATTGGCAGACGCCTGTGCACGTGCTCCAATCATAAAACGGGATAGGAATAAAGGTTAATAACTCATTATTTATTCATAGTCTGCTTGTAAAAACATTAAAAAAGGTTTGCAAATACCTTTGGGGATATTTTGGCAAACTTTCAGCGAAATTGATTGAAAAACTTTGAAGAAATTCAGAAAAGTTTATATCTCAAAAGTTTCTCAATCAATTTCGCTGAAAGTTTGCCAAAATATCCCTAGAGGTATTTGCAAACCTTTTTTAATGTTTTTGCAAGCAGACTATGAATAAATAATGAGTTATTAAGCTTTTATCCCTATCTTAATGCTTATCAACGCATCAGCGATTATATACTAAAGTGTGTTACGCAGGGAATCTACGCGCTGATTGGCCAGTCACATGTTGAATAGAATGTCAACATGTAGCCTGAAAACGACCAGCGCATCTGCCTGCGCTAGAACACAGGCAGGCTGGAGAGTGTCTCACTCTTCTTCTATACAGAGTGAGAAGCTATTATGTACTCTTGGTTGTGCGAACCACACATTTGTCAGTATTCGCAATCTTATAGCATTCTTTGAACACAAATGAATCTTACGCATTTGGACCACTTTAACCATTTCGTGAAACATAAAAAGTGGACATAAACATTTCGTAAACATAAAAGAAGCTATTCTGGCAAATTAGCTTGTTTCACAATTCGCAGAATCTGGCACTAATTTAGGAAAATGGAGTCCTGAAATTATTGCTCGTAGTTGGGGTGAGTTCGCGTTAGGCCGGAAGGAATGGATCTCCTTGATAGTTTTTTAATTCGGTCATTGTGTAGAAAATTGGCAAACCTTCTGACAAAAAATCCTTAGCTCTGGCGTTAAATTTTGAATTTTTCTTATTTTCGAAACCTTGCGGCTGAGCTAAAAAATTTGTTAATTAGATTTTTAATACCACGTTGAACTCAGCAGCCCGTTTAAGGCTCGATTCATACTTCAGTAGGGCATACGGACAAACGGACATAGGGCACATGGACAAAGACCGTTTTGTCCGTTTTTTCGATTCATACTTTTTAGGGCAAACGGGCGTTGAGACGTACGAATATACGGCTGTACAGACGTACGGACAAAGATGAAATTTATACTTTTGATCCGTATGTCCATTTTCTGTGCTAGTGGGAAGTATGTCGAACTGTGGTTAATGAGAATAGCGTGTTAGTAACAGTCAAAAATATGTCTAAAGAAACTTTTACAATAACAAACGGTCAACGCATTCACGTTTTGACAAACAGATTTAAAGTGTCTGGCTCAAAAACGGCACAGTTTTGTCACGAATTTTATTTGTATCTGCCCTTCTATGTTAGTTATACGTCAATAAATCTAATTCTACACCACAATCGTTCTTTTACTTGTGTTTTAGTCGGGTAGCGACGATTTTAGGGCAGGCTTAGGGTTGAGGTAGTTTTAAGCTTAGTGAGCGACGTAGGGCCCTACCTTTCAGTCAGGGGAGTCACACTTCGGTCTCGGACCTAGCCAATCTACTTGAAGCTACAAGGCGAACCAGTTAAAACTTAACACTAGTATAGCGCTTTTGGATTCGTATGAACAGACATACGGCTAAAGGGCAAACGGGCATACGGCTGTGAGCAAAGTATGAATCGCACAGCTGTTCTGCCCTTCAGTTTGTCCGGACGTCCGCTCATCCGTTCGTCCGTATGTCCCAATGTCCGTACGGAAGTAATCCATAAGTTTCTCCGATAAAAGATTTTTTATTTTATTAGCTTGAGACTGCTCAAGGCTCAAGACTTAAGATTAAGACTGCGTTCAGCCTAGACCAAATGTAATTTTAATTAACGGTAATTAAATAAAAAACTCCTAGTTCTATATTAGTTTTATTACTAGAACTATTTATTATAATTTTTTTAACTTTTTTGTAATGTTTTTTTTACAAATGTGTTATTAACTTGATGCTGCTCGTAACGCTTACGGCCTTTTTCTAAAATGGACTTGGGTGGACTTTGTTTAACATAACTTAAACCAGTGGATTTAAGGTGGCAGTTACCTTTTCGCAGCTTTTTTCATTGTTATATTTTGTAACTGAACCAATTTTCAAGCGGTCTTTTGCATATTATCAGCCAACTTATTTTTTACAAAATTGAAATTTTTAAGTGTCGATAACACCAAGATAACATTCATTGCGTTCACACCAACTATTTTGTTAAAGCTTATCAGCTCAATTTTAGACATTTTTCATGTATTTCGTTTTTTCTTCGCTGTGGCAGAAAACGGTCGCATACTGTCGAGTAATTTAAACAGATGCCACATTTGTGTCTTGTGAAAGTGGTAGTATGCTAAACTAAGCGTACGGATTTAGCATATTTTTACTTTGACCAGAAGTTTGCCTAGTTTACTAATAAGTCAAGAACAGGCAGTTTTCATAACTTTGGAGCGCGCTAACTAAAAAATCTTCAACCTTTTCACTCAGTTCGAACAAGTTGGCCCCGAAAGGGGCAAGGTTCCTTCCCCAGTGTCTACCTTTCAGGTTTAAATGAATTGGTTCTCTATTCCATACTTACCTTAAGCTATACTTCGTATCTTACTCTAATTTATAACTAGCTTGTTCTTACTTAATCTAAATACGTAGTAAATACAGAAAAGTGCTGCAGGATGTTAAGCATCCCGCTGCACGAGCCATTTGGCTCAAAAGTGACACTTTGATCTGAGCTGAGCAAATCAGCTCTAAGAACAAGAAGCGATAAACAGTGTTTTCTAATGGCTCTTATATACTACTGGTGAAACATCCCGGTGCCGATTTTGAAAAAGTACATTGTTACAGCAGTGTACATCGTTTATTGATATATACGTATATACGCAGACAAAAATCAGTAGGCAGCTCCCAAGCTGAAAATACACGTAAAACATACTGGCTATGCAGACTGCTCAGTAGCGTTAAACGCTATGAGCAGTTTATTTCAAAACAAAAGTTCCTTCTCTAGAAGGAAGAAAAAGTACTTCGTACGTACTTTCGTACGTACGAACTTTAGTTCGTACGTTCTTTGCATTCCCATGAACCCACCAGGATATTCGTCAACTTCAACTAAAATCACTCATTGTGCTCATATGTGACGGATTTTTTTTTAAGTTTAAACTTAGTTAACTAGGGCTTCTTTTAATATCACACTAAGCACAGTTTGTCCTTTACTGCTGAAAAATGGCGGACAAAAGTGTAAAAAATGCCATTTCGTGAGACTGAAAAAATTTGCTATTTTGAAGGGGTTTATTAAAACTGCCAAGGCTTTTAGCTGCGATAACATATTCTTACAAATTTTTCTAGATATAATAGATACATAAAAGACTATATACTTATAAATTATGGCGTCAAATGGATATTTCTATTTTGTGATATTGACATGAGAATTCAGAATTAGTGTTAAAAAACTTCAAAGTTACCGATCGCTTAGAACGACTAACAGAAATATGTCATAATTTAGCTGAAAATATTTTTAAAATAAAACAGGTTACACCTTTTTTGAATGGCGTTTCTGAGTAGTGTAGGAGCCACAAAAATTTTTGTACAATTTTCCAAGTTCTCAAAAAGTTCACGAAAAATCCTGTTTTTGAGCCATAAAATAGTCGCAAAAATTAGAATCAATCTTAAACTAAGCTCAAATATTGCTGTCTACATTACCAATGTCTGTGCCAAGTTTTATTATGTTTGATTAAGTATTTATTGAATTATTGCAAAAACTTCGAAAACGTAACTACCACCTTAAGTGAACTTGAACGCATTCCAAAATTAGAGGATTCAAGTGGAACTAAATAATGGTGGTAGTTTCGAATTTGCAGCTTTTTGATGAGCTGTTAACTCGGTTATTTTAGAAGCTATTTATAAGCTTTTTTGCATTTTAGAGACAAAGAACTAGATTGTAAGCACATGTATTTGTTTTGTTAACAATTTCGACAGTTTGTTCAAAATACGCTGTGAAATATCTCAAATTTGGCATTTTTTCAAGTTTTTGCGTTATGTTTCATTTTGGAAAGAATATGATCTGATGAAGTTTAATTCCAATTTAGTCTAAATTCAGTTGTAGATGTCTCAATACATGCATAGTTTTATTAGAATAAATCTTCACATTGCTTCAGTACCTTAAATCTAAGCTTCAAAATAGAACTTTTTTGAATTTTGTAAAACCTTATGGCTTGAGAAAATAAAAACTACAATGCCCATCAATAATTGCAAAAAAATAATTTAGACATTTTAGTTTTCTTTACTTTATCATGAATATAGACCGCGCACATAATCAGCAAATTGACACTTTCTAAAGTCTGACCAGAAATTGCTGAACCCTGAGACAAAACGGGTGGTGTGATTTTTGTGACTACTCACTGTACTCTTGATGCTCGCAATTCGTTCTTTTCGTAATGAAATCGCGTGATTCTTTTTCTCTCAGGGTCCAGCATTTTTTGGTCAGACTTTAGTACGTGACCTATCTATTAGTATAATGAACTCGTATGAGTTGCCATGGCAACCACGGCAATAGATTCAATTACCATAGTTTAAAGTAACCTAAGTAGTCCCATCTTGTCACATATTTTGGAGCATTTTTAGTCAAAATGGGGGCGATATACTTCATAGCTCATAACCCTGGTTATCAACAGTTGCTAACATGAGCTATGGTACAACACTGTAATGCAAAAATAGGTCTAGTTCTGTGATAAATTTGGAAGAAATTGGCTTAAATTTTACATCACATCGTTTTAAAGTGAAAATTGAAGATATATTCAGAATTGTATTTCACTTGGCACCCTATTTCATTATGCACCCTGACGATTCCACTTTGCACCCTTTTTGTTGAAATTAAACTCAGCCGCTGTTGCTGATATTTTGTCACTAAAGATGAGGGGGGCGGGGTTGGTGGCGGGGTGTTTTTAGCTGGGCACAATAGTAGTGCAAATAGCGCTTAGGGGGGCGGCGGGGTAAAATCCTGTGTTTTGTGTACGCTTACACTCAATATCTACCAAAAAATCGAAATTATTATATAAATGCTTAAATTATTAATTTGTTAAAGTAAATTAATTTTCTCAAAAAGTGCCATTTTTACTAAGTTTTGCCCAAATTTTCGGGACCCTCTTCCTCCTAACTGTTAGATTCTGGCAGTGTGGGTCATCCCACCCCCCTCTCTCATACATGTATATTGTATAGTGTATGCTACTGACCGTAGAGTTTAAAGTAAACAAGGTTGCAAATTGAAATTGTCATGGTGCAAAGTGAAACGAAAAAGATAATGGGTGCTAAGTGGGACTATACCATATTCAGAAAGTGTCAATTTCTTGAAACCAGTTGCAGATAAATATGCTGCAAATTTGTAACTACCACCTTAAATCCACTGACAGTTAAGAGGGGTTACCGGTAATTCTTCCGTATGCGCACACTCTGCACTGAGCAATAATGAGTGAGTTTAAGTTGAAAAGTTAGTTTGATGTCAAACTGAGTCTAGTCCAAAATGCATCAAATTCCATATACGCACACGGTCAGTTAGTAGACTTTTACATGTTGTCATTGTTGGGTTGCCGACCACGTGCGAAGCAAAAGCAAACGTATCGAATTTGTCATGTCTGTTACTATTGAGTTGCCGACCAATTTTGAACTTAAGGCAACCCTATTGTATCTGTGTTGAAAGCAAGAGGAGGCCCCAATTTAGAAAGAATGAAAGAAATGGAGGCGCCGGGAATCAAACCCGGGCCACCTGTTTCGAAGACAAGCATGCTACCACTACACGACAGCCCCCGAGTTCCATAGGGTTTTTCGGATTACCCTTAATCGAGGGACCACACAAGAAAGAGACTTATGTACACATCCATACTGCACACAACACGAGTACCGTAAGGGTTGAAATGCCAACCTCAACCCAGGGCATGAACTCCTAACCCACCTCCAAAGACGGTTCAGGAATAAGACTGTCCTGAAGACCCGGCCCTATCCTCTCCGTGCTGTCCTGTCAGTATGATAAATAGAAACAGGAGGCCCCATTTTTAAAAGAATAAAAGAAATGGAGGTGCCCGGAATCTAACCCGAGCCGCCTGCTTCGAAGACAAGCATAGGCCCTTATTTTCGATTACAACATCTGGTGATGTTATGGTACGCCAAAAACATAATACGATAAGCAAGGCATAGTTTTCAAGCTGTAATAAGTTTGCAAAATATGGCATTCAACAAGTCACCAGACAAGTTTATAGTGTGAGAAAATGCAACTAAGATTTGCATTAGAATTACGAATTTGCAGACTTGGACAAGAAATAAAGTTAGCTGCCACATTTTGGGGTCTGTGGTAACGAATATTGTTAGTAGGTAAATTCATTAGACTTTAACTGTTTGTACAACTTGTACATATTAACTTTATGCTATGAAACATTTACCGACACTATCTGCGCCTGTTTCGCCTGGGCTGAACTTGTGTGAGATTGTGATGTGTATATATAAATTATTGTTCCATCTAGAGGTGGAACATTTGTTATATATAGGTTATCGCTCCTATAACAGGAAGGTGCGTCATACGTAAAGTACGGTGTATAATTTGTATGTAATCCTAGCACCTGCGCTGCCTGCTAGTTTTTTTGCATCAAGCAAAGTCCAATGCAAAATGAGCCTGGAAATATTCAAGCTATATTTTCACGTGGTAAACCAAAACCTGCTGTGCAGCACATACGTATTTGCATGATGTTCAATAGTCCAGTAAAACAGTTTCTAGTATTATCATAAAAATCAGCATCAGATGGTGATTCACTTTTGCCACTTTTGGAAGCTCATAATACGCCTCATTTTATCGGTCCTTTGTTTCGACTATTTAGTAGATTCTAGTCTGCTTTATGACCGACGAAAAAGCTAGTAAGTTTCATGGGGTGCATTTATATTGTCAAAGCTGCTAACGTCGTGCTTGCTATAACAGTGCATTGTGCGCCTGCGTATTTTCCGTTAAATGGTGGGCTGGTTTGCGCCATTATGGCTATGATCAGCTCCATTTTACTTGTATTCCAAATTATGGAATTTATTAAATTGTGCAAAACAATGGACAATTTGAAACTAAATAATGTTAGATATTATTTTCAAAGTGAAAGTCAGGCCTGTGTGGTTCAAGACTTTACTGCTATAAGGATTATGTGTATGTGTGTGTGTATGTGTACTGTGTATGTCATACTATGCAAACAGACAGAGGAAAATATTAGACGTTGTGAATGTTGTGATAAAATTTTGCTGTAAAATTTGCATTTGTCAATCTATATTCCGTACGAATTCATGTAAAATATGCAAATGAGCTTCGAGTTTTGTTAGTGTGTATATACTTAGCCGTTTTAATTACATAATAATTACGTACGTGCACAGGTATTGACTACAGTGACACACAGACATATAATGAACAGGGCCAGAGAACAGACACATTTCAAACACACACTTACATTCACACAGACCCGCACAATCACACAAATGAAAACACGCAAAGACGCACACACATAACTCTTAGTTACACGTTATTTTTCCGACACCTCATTCTAAAAAAGCCTGGTGCGCTGTGGCGCAGCAGGAAAAGGGGGCATTGCATTTTATATTAAAAATTAAGTAACAAGTAAATGCTTATTAAATGATTGTCAAGTATCGCACTTGAGGTAACTTTTAAATGAAAACATTCGACTAATACCTTACTTAATTTTAAATTCACGTGCAAAATCTTATTTCGTTCTTCCATGCCCCCCTTGTCATCACTTTACAGCATGAAATCCCATTTGCATGTTCTCTATAGTCTGCGCGCGCGTGTGTGTGTGTACTGTGTGTTTTAGGAAGTACAGTATGTGCAAGCATGGTATGTATGCACATACAGTCAAGTTTTCACAAAGTCGGCAGTCGGCACCTGAATGTTTCAGTAGCAATATATAAGTGCTGCTGAAACAAAGTCAACTATCGCTTCTTGAGCTGCACTGCTCCGATCAAAGCGACTACGATGGTACCTACAGTTGCTGTATCAAGCAGTTGTAAGCTGAAGCTTTTTGGTAGCTACTCAGCAGCTCAGAAAAAAGTTCCAGATTTTTTGGCATTTCCTGGTTTTTTCAGCTGCTCCAGCCTTGCGGAAGTGCTGGAGCGGGGCATCGGAACAAATGCTGAATTTGTCAAAAAAAGCTAAAAATATTTTTATCACCCTGTAGACTACTATATATTCTGGCTTTGTACAAGCTATAAACTTTAGTTTTACCTTCAGTGTTCATTTACAAAGGTAATTGATCATTTTTGCAGACAGGTAAAAGTGAAATATATGTTAGTATTCAGTGTACTATTGGTCGTGATCATTTCCGGATCATCACCTTCATCCTTTTAAGGGCAGCTTGTTTAAGGTGGTAGTAACTAGTAACGTTTTCGACAGTTTTGCAGGAGTAAAACTTGACAACTTACGATTAATTTTTATTTTAATCAATAATAATAGTGCGCATATTAATTCAAAAAACTATAAACTATTATTAGATAAATGCTTGCCAAAATAGCTTGAAAAAAAATATTTTTAATTTTCACAGAAAATATTTTCAGCCAGTTACGACAATTTTTTGTAAATTTTATGTTTAGCTAAACCAAAGTACTAGCTAGTCAAAACGATCGTTTATTGAAAAAAAAATGACACGGGCATGTCTAAAACCTTCAATTTAAATGAAAAAACATCCTTCCGCGTTTCGCTTTTTAAGATTACATCACATTTATGTAACATTTCTTTTTGAACTATGGTACATTACACAAAAGTTCGCAAAACTTGACAAGTACTAAAAGGATTTTGCTTAAAATTTGAGATAAATTGACACACATACGTCTACCTTATGCTTCAATTTCAAAAATTTTGTTAACTTAAATTTTGCTTTACATCAATTTCACTCGCAGAATTCCATAAACATGTACTTCCGTGGACTAAATCTCATGTCTCGATGTTGCAATATTTTCGTGCGTTATTTTACATGTTTTTAGACAATTTCGGATGTGTCAATTTTTTTATTTGTTTTAAATCAGCGTATTGCGTGAGATAATTAAATTCAAAAATTTGTATATTTCCCAAAACTCGAAAAATTCAAATTTGAAGTTCCGTAACTTCTATTTTGCATTTATATAAACGCACCAAACTTAGTATTAAAATTCATCGTGTTATTGTCTATGTTGGTGCAAAGAATAAAAATAGTTGGAATTAGACTATCAATTTTACAAGCAAAACATGAAAAATGCAAAAATTCCCGAAAATCGACTACTTTAAAAATGTCTGCTGACAAGATTGTTACAGATTTATGCTAAATAATGTGCATAAGTGTAGTTTTTTTAGTCAGGTTCTTTAATGTGAAAAAAACAGCTACTAATTTTATTAGTCAAAAGTTACAGCAAGTTATAAAACTGTCGAAAACGTAACTACAACCTTATTAAAGTGTGTTAAAAAATGAGAAAACAAACTAAAGTTATCTAAAGCAGCCTAATGAGACCGTTGGCAGGGTCGAAAAGATTTAAACTTAGTGAGTGGAAATAATAACAAGTGTGTGCATACGGAATTTGATCCATTTAGGGCTGGACGCAATTTCACATTAAACTAATTTCCCAGGCTGAGTTTATAGTGGGTGTGCGGCGTACGGAATTTGACGCATATTTACTGACGCTCGTTCAGAGCAGAAAGTGCGCATACTGAACAATTACCGGGTGTTGACCTTCAATCATCAAAGAATTTCATTGCATAGTCCAACACACCTGGACCTGACCCGGCTCCTCCATAGTTCAACCCAGATTTGCTCATTTGTACATGTACATATGCATATGGCTTGATTACTACCCAAATACTAGGGCGTGAATTCTGATTTAGCCACCCAACCCAACAACAAAAAACCGCTTGCTAGAAATTATTATATATATAACCCGACTAACTACATAGAAGTCAACCTTACCTGACTGCAAACTTTAGACTGCATCCTTCAAATCATTCAATCGCACAATGAATACTAGACGTTGGTTAGTTAGCTGCACTTGGTCACGCAATGATGATAGTTTGTCAATGTCAGTGTCGACATTTTATCCTTGTATGTTTTGCCATGTGTTTCAGGTGGCCTTATAGCATACAATGACCGCTGGTGGACAATCGCATCTACAGGCGATAACTGCCATCAAGGTTGTGCGATGCACAACTTAGCGTGTGATTTTGACAACATCGACAGCATCGTGCCAGATCAAATGTGGGATATAATGACAAAATTGGCTGCATATTTGTCCGTTTTATGTTATAAAACAGGAACTAAAGAAAGAAACGATCGGTGGGGACCGTACAGCTGGAAAACAGTTTGTTATGATTTGGTCGAACTAGTCTAAACTAGACGCACTAGTCTTGGACTAAAGAATAAAATCAATCAGACAGACTCGAAAGATAGTATGAAGTAACAAACCTAATCACAAACATAGATTTTTGTTTGTGTACTGTGTTTACTGATAAACTAAACAACCACGGTAAAGTTGTTTTCGAAAAAAAGTGACAGAATCTGACTGTTTTAAGTCTGAAATTTTGGTGAAATGAAAACTTCCAAAAAAATTTTCCTGCTAAAAATATAAACCAAAGGGGGGACCACCACAGGAAAATTTTTCACAGATTTGAAAAACCGAGACCGGGTACAAACCGAGACTTTTCGACTACCGAGACCGAGACTGGGCTAGTCTCGGGTTTTGACCGAGACCGAGACTTCCATCCCTACAGTATTTACTTCGGTTCGGATCATTATCATTACATAATTTATCAATACTCAAGAGTGTATGAGATGGGGATGGGGGACCCCCCCCTTAACATCGAGGGGCCGGGGGGGAAGGTCCCCAAAATTTGGACAAAATTTAGTAAAAATGGCACTTTCTTGGCAAAATTTTGCAAAATTTGGGGTATTTTTGGTCGATCTGGGGAGGAGGGTCCCCCACAATTTTGACCCCGTTACATGTATGTAGCAGAGATGCACGGGGGGGGGACTTTGAGGGGGGGGGGGGGGTGCCCGACCCCTGGCGCAAGGGGGGGGGGGGGGGTGGTCCCTAGTTTTGGCCATTTTTCGGCGATAGCCGAAAATTTTTCAGAATTTTTCGATTTTCAACTCATTTTTGGGGTACTTTTTTGGCCGCAGGCGAAAATTTTTTACAATTTTTCAATTTTTTACGCACTTTTGGGGCACTTTCTTGGCCATCAGAGGGAAGGTGGGGGGTTGAGGGGGGGGTGCCGGATGTCTGAGGGGGGGGTGCCAACCCCCCCCTACCCCCCCCCCTATGTGCTATATATATATATATATATATATATATATATATATATATATATATATATATATATATATATATATATATATATATATATATATATATATATATATATATATATATATATATATATATATATATATATATATATATATATATATATATATATATATATATTTCGTGTTCTAGCAATAGGCCGGATGCTGCGGCCAAAATAGCCCTTTAACGTCTTAATTTCAAGGAAGGGGGGGACACCCCTCGAATCAGGACAGGTTGATTCCAAAAGTAGTCGCCCCTCAAATCCGCGATATATATGTCTTTAGGTTCGTTTTCAAACTATATATATTTATTTATATACACCCTGTTTCAAAAAAGGTAGATTTTGCCCCATGGAATCCCACATATACATCCTGATGAGTCTCCATGCGTTCCGTGGGAATCGGCATGGGTATATTAAACGTGGAGAGTAAAGACGCGTATGGAACCCCCACATGCAGAAGCGAATGCCCTTGAAAATTGACCAGAGTGAAAAAGACTTAAACAAAACTACGGAACAGCCATTTTGAAAACCAGAACTGAGACGCCGCTTTCATGACAATGAAACAATATTTCAATTAATACAAATAAAATTAATTTATAACAAAAAATTATATTTTAATGACCGATTGATTATTGACGGATGAAACTAAAGAAGGTTTGTGCAAATATTCAATTCTAGGTTTCATAATAAACAACTGGTAGGTGCCCACGAAAAATAATGAAAAACCTCTAACTTCCGATTGAGAAATACAAAACTAAAAACTGCAACAAATAAAATTAATTTGCTAAATAGACAGCTATATGTAGAATGTAGATACAGTAAAGCATATACTACCTACAAAAACACTAAATATATATACACAATTGGGCCGAACAAAACAAGACAGCGGTCACATAGCATGTGCATATAAGCAGTGCACAGTAATACGGCAGCAGCAGCAGTGTACAACGGCATAGGGCTAGCACATGAATAGGCCTACCTATCAATAGGAAAGGATAGTGACGCTGTGGGTCGGAGACCTGCTGCTGCCCCGCTCTAATGCTTGTGCCTTTAGTAAACCACACAGCCGCACGCACACAATGGCTGTGTAGGTGTGTGTGTGTGTGTGTCGGCTAGTGCAGCGCGTTGCATGGATGATTGCTTGCTTTACGGGCACACAGACACACGCACACACAGTTGCAGCAGCAGCAGCCAGAGCCACGCACGCTCTATCCTAAACCAGTCAGTCAATAGTACACAACATGTGTGCATAGCAGCGAACGGGGTATATGAGCGGTCCCAGCCTGCGCTGTTGTATATATTGGTACGGCCTAGATAATCATATGCGTGCGTGTGTATTGTACATCAGCGTATGTCTGTCACATGTTGTGTGTGCGTGTGTGTGTGTGCGGCGCAGCTGCCGGCCGGCTCTGGTAGTAAACAGGACATGACAGGTGGCCTAGGAGAAGGCGAGAGCAAGTCTACACTGCCAACTGAAATATGATCAAAACTGCTTCTCTATATACACACCCCACGCTGCCCACTACTGCTGCTGGTGCTGTGACTAAAGGCTGTCAGTAGCCAACCAGCCATCTAAATAATGCAGCTGCATCACGTATAATACCAATATGAATATAATGCCGTCAAGAGTATTGTATATAGTGGCTCGATTTTGTGGTACAGATTAGAGTTCGCAAGCGGGTCGGGTCGGGTCGGGTCGGGTTGGGCCTTCACGGGTCGGGTCGGGTTGAGATTTCCCGACCCGCGGGTTGAGCGGGTCAGTTCGGGTCAAAAATTTGGGTATAAATCCTAGATTTGACGTTAAATTTTGCCATTTTGACGGTTTTCTCGAGCTAATGGACTCTAGCACAATGACTAGTACTAGACTGGAGATTCGCGGAGCGTATTACCTACATATCACGAAAAACTAACAACAGAAAATTGACAAGAAAGTTTTGTATTTGAGAGTTTGTATAGCAGCTTGACCAAAAGTCGGGTTGGTTCGGGTCGGGTCGGGTCGGGTCGGGTTGGAATCTATGTCGGGTCGGGTCGGGTCAAAAAATGTCGACCCGTTGCGAACTCTAGTACAGATGAAGGTCCATGACCCGCGTATATACATACGTATAATGCTTTGTTGGTATATGGGCGATTTAGAGTTTTTTCAAAACGGTTGAGGCTCTAAACGGTAGAATTTTCAAAAAATCAGTTTTTTGCACTGTTATATATATACATTGTTAGAACGCAACGTAGTGGTCGTCTTTGAAAAATTAAAAAAATATAAAATTCATAGCAATTGAGATTAATGGTAAAATTGGTGGCCTTATGTGTACATGTACATTTATATGCTAGAACTGCGCACCAGCGTTTCTCAGGTCACATTTTGGCTCTGACATGAAGCCAGGTCTGAAGTCACACACAAAATTCGGCAGGAATTATTGGAGAATGGCGGATATTTTCACTGACCAGATTCGCAGTGTTTTTAGTCAGTTTTTTGTTTTTTGTACGCAAACCCTGTATACTGTATATGATATATATCTTCTATTTAAGAACAAGTTAAGTTAGTGGGAGCACGTATATAAAATTTTTCGAGATCAAGCCAAGCTAAAAACAACCATTTAATAGGATAATCTTTATTTCCATTTTCCAGTCCTGGCCATTTTTCAAAGGGCCTATTCATTTACCGGATTAAATGGACTGGACTTATTTTAGTCCGAGGTTTCGGAATGACAAATCGGACTAAACGAGTTAAAATAAGTCAGCTGCTTATTTATATATATTATAGTCTGACACTCTGACCCCATTCCAAAACTACCACTGGACTAAACGGACTTCACATGCACGCTTAACATTAGCGTGCATAGTTATAGTCGAGCGGCAAAAAAAAGCCACGTCGATTTGTCGGGAAAAAAAATCATTTTTTATACAGCTGCCTACGTATGAGTTGGACTGAATCTTTTTGTGCTATCGGCTAGTGTAGGTTATTTTATGGCTACAGGCCAAAAATTGGGGTTTTGCGATAATTTTTCGTTCCAATATGTGCCTTTGAAAATTCGACCCCAACATTGCCTGAAATGGGTCCTGGAGGGCAATTTTTGAAATTCTCTAAATTTGCAGTAAAAGCCTAGAAAGTTGGAAATTTTTGTTTTGCTGAGCTAATCAGAGACTGTAGTATCCTATTTTGTTAATTCTAGCGCCGTATAAATTACCGTTTCTCAGATATGGCCTGGCTTTTTTTCCCGACATTTTGACATGGGGCGGGAAAAAACAGCCACTTTTTCTATATCAATTTTCTCGCAAAGTGTGTGCTTAAATTGAGATTTGAATGTTTTTTTCAAGCAGTCTACAACCAGCACTTTATATCTCAACGTCGTAATGCCAGAAATATTGCACATGAACGCAGTTATGCCCCTTCCAGTTTTAGTATCGAATTCGAAACCTGGTCAAATAATGCTTCACCCAGCTTTTTGTACCAAATTTCACAAAAGTGGCATTTGTAAACAATTTTTAGCCTAAAACTTACGGAAAAGGTCTAAACGTGTTTTAATGCAGCCATACTGCTCCAAATGCACAAAATACTGATATTTTTCAATGGATTTATGTGAAAATTGTCATTTTCATCATTTTTACAGGTTTGGCCGGGTTGAGTAGAAGCTAATGCTCCAAACTTGGCCTGATTTAGGTTTTTTCGACTGCATTTGATTCACAGTATATTTACCCTTGTCAGAATGCAAAAACACGGCATCGGAAAGGTTGCTATGATAAATAGCCCATGGCTTTTTTTCCCGTCAGGTGCTTTTTTTCCCGAAAATGGCTTTTTTCCCCGACGTCTAAAACGACCGTTGCTGGTGTGTGTTGCAATTTTACAGCTTCAAAGTGACACACAAGATGCGGATAGACGTGCCGTTAGCAGATCACTAATCAAAGTTCCAAATAGTTGACTGTGCCAAATTTTATTGTACGGAAACTACATTGTATATAAATGGCTTTTTTTCCCGCTTGACTATAAGTCCGTTTAGTCCGATTAAAAAAGCAGTAAAAAATTATAGTGAAAATATAAAAATTATAATTTTTTAAAAAATAAAGTCTCAACGAGATGCGAACTCGGATCACTAGATTCTATATAGATCGCATATACTTGAGGACTCGGTAAAAAACGTCGATCGCCGCAGTTCAACATAGGAATTGTCAAAAGCGCGAAAATTGCGCCAAAATAGCGGCGAAACAGCTGTGAAGTCAAGCGGTGAGCTTGAGCAGGTCCGAGCAAAGAGGTGATCAGTCGCCTACCTGACTGCGAGTTAGGGCAAAATGGAGACAAGTGTTGCACTTGGTGATGCAACTTGAGTTATGTGTACTTCGTCATATTTGACACAGCAATGCAGTTAAACAATAAAAGTTTGTAAGTGCGAACAGTACCATATGACCCTACGCGTCGCCGTACTTACGTACATATACGTAATTACATTAATTCGTTAGTAACTCGCAGCTAGGTATTTAATCTCAAATCGCCTAAAATGATATTGAATATGAGTCGCCGCAAGATACTTGGCGATCCAAGGCGGATAGGCCAGTTAGTTACGCCATCGTCGCGATGGCCCCGGGCGATATAGTATAAACATATCGCTGCTATCGCTGTGGCTAATAGCGGCTTTATTGGACAAAAGTCAGGCAAATTGCAGCTATGGCCAAAATCGCAGTCATAGGAGTCATTCAGTTCGTGATAGATGAAAATGTAGTTTTTTTATTTCAAAAATTGTTTTAAATTTTTTGCTAAAAGTATAGCTAATCTAGCGGAAAAATAGCAGCATGTTGAGTTGAGTTTCTGTTCAGATTTCACATGCGTTTTGAAATTTTAAGAGCATGTTCATTTCTGTCATGAAGATCTCTTTGGGAAGTACGCTGTTTTCTTACATATGTGGTATTTAGTATTTACTAAACTAACTATTCATACTGTCATGGTACTATAATCTTACAGTTTTCAATTTCATTAGTATACGGAACACTTTATAGTACACAAACACGTAACTTTAGCGCGTTTTGTGAGTTTGCCCTCAAGAATGTTGTCAGAATTCCTTAATTGTGCATCAACATAGATTTTAAACTTTGTCACAAATAAACTACACATAACCGTACGTTCAAGTTCGAAACTAGAAACTTTAAAAACAACGCCTCCTATACTGGAAACTAGTTCTGAGAGTGTAAACTTAGCGTAGATTTTTGTCTGTAGAAAGTTGTTGATCCATTACGAAACTTTATTAAAAGTTTCAGCAGCCTAAGTTGACTACCCCGGCCGGGCCGATTGTATTTCTGTAGAATACAGTGTGATTATTTTGATTGATGTTTTAATGCGTTTTCAAACTTACCATTATTACATGCGGTTGCATTTTGATATAACCACATTACCCTTTCTTTATGTAATGTATCTAATGTCCTTATGCAAAATGACAAAAGCCTGGTTTTGATGGAAAGATAAGAAACAAGATTCAGTCGCTGTTATTTGTCATTGCAACCAGAAACGCTATTTATGGGTCGATTCATACTTGCAGCCATATGTCTGTACAGTCGGCAAAATGTCGAAAATATCATGCCACTGGCCAGAGTTCATGTATTGATTGCTTGAATGTTTAATTATTGCTTCCAACTTTCCAAGGGCCTAACTTTTCACCGAACTAAAGGATATATATAATCAAGAGTACATAATAGGACTTAGTCCTATTATGTACTCTTGATATAATTTACTCCGGCTAAACGGGGTAAAATCTTCCGAAAATGCCATTACAAAATTTCCAGAATAAACCGACAGTAGTTTGAGCACGCTGCGTTTTACTCCGATTCAAACTTGACTTGGGGCCTATTCCTTTACTGGATTAAAGGGTTAATTATAATAGGACTAAACGGTTTAAAAATGAAGCTTAGAAACGCCATTCCAAAACCTCCGGATTAAACGGACTTAACTTTTAGCGCGCTGCTTTTTAGTCGGACTAAACGGACTTAACTATGCACGCTAAGATTAAGCGTGCATGTTAAATCCGTTTAGTCCAGTGGTAGTTTTGGAATGGGGTCCGACTAAAATTAAGCCGCAGACTTATTTTAACTCGTTTAGTCTATTTAGTCCGATTTGTCATTCCAAAACCTCGGATTAAAATAAGTCCAGTCCTTTTAATCCGGTAAAGGAATAGGCCCTTGGAATTCAGTACGTTTAGTTCGGTGATAGCAAGAGTACATAATAGGACCTATTAGCAATGAGTTCGCACAGAATACATAAGCAGCTGACTTATATTCTAACTTGTTTGTCTTACCTATATCCCTTCCTAAACTTCCGACTACTAAACAAGCCCTAAGGAATTGTTTTTAGGGGAGGTGACGTCTGCTGAGCCAAGATGGCTTTACCTGTAACTATAACCGAACATGGGCAGCTAAGAATATTGTGGATTGGAAGGAAGTTTGCCACGTGACTGTGACTAGTTGATTCTGTGAAACATAATGCCGACAGGTTTCACTGGTGTTAGATAGTGCAACTATAAAACAATGTTATTCTGATATAACAATTATGCGGGAAAACTTTAACAGTGTTTTAACAGTATTAAGTAGAATTAGGTATATTATTAATATTAGGTATATTTATATGATATTATATGTATGCACTCTAACTGTCAAAAAAATGTCATAAAATGATGTCAAAAATAAATTTTGTCATGTCAACAAATCACGTTAAATTTTTTGTATTTTATATATGCATAAGGTATACAACTCTATTCTTAAGTCTTGAAAGTATTCAAGCTAAACACAATCTGTAAGTTTGCGAGCCAAAACTTGTCCCGGTAAACTGTACCCTGTAAAGATTATAAGATTTGAATTTTAGAATTTGCTTTTCGCTTCGCTTTTTTGCTAACTCCTTTATTGTGAATAGTTTCTTTTCAAGTGTCTTTGTTACTTATTTCTTGAAGATGGTTTTTCTTCTTTGAGCTAAACAAACTATGTAAACTAACAAATTTCAGTTTTCATTTTTGTAATTGTTTATTGTGCGGTGTATATAACTTTTTGAATTTATTTTGAAGGTAGTATGATACTGATTAGCACATCGATTTTAAATGATTTCAGGGTTTCTGTCTATTTACAAAGTTATTATTTGTTGACAATATGTCACTTTTGAGGTACATAGAGACTTAGGCTTGTCAGAAACACGATAAAAATTGACATAATCGGCTAATGAAGTCGTGTGGAAAAGGAAATTGCTAGAATTTAGTTGGATTTAACAGGGAGACCCGTCTGTACTAGTTAAGTTTATGTTACAAGTCATCACCAAATAACAACGTTATTGTTATTGGTTCAACCAAGAGTACATAATAGGAAGAGTATGACACTCTTCCTATTATGCCTACGGGCGTGCGTCCAATGCGCAGCGCGAAATAGCCCGTTTATGTACGGTTTTGAGGGGGGGTACCCCCCCCTCAACTGAAGACCCCGTGCTCAACTGAGGGGGCCCCCCCCCCCTCAACTCCGCCCCCCGTCTTCAGTTGCGGGGGGGGGGGTACCCCCCCCCTCCATTTCAAGACACTGACAAGGACTTTTGTTGATGTGCTGAACTGAGGGGGGGGGGGTAGCGCAAAGACTTTGTCAGTGTCTTGAAATGAGGGGGGGGGTACCCCCCCCTCAACTGAAGACGGGGTGCTGAGTTGAGGGGGGGGGGTACCCCCCCTCAGTTGAGCACGGGGTATCGAACTGAGTAGGGGGTACGTATGCTATAAATGTTGCTCAATAGTCGTAATTTATGAGTTAAATTCACAAAGTTGACTTGGTTTGTCGTGACAAACCAAAAATCAAATTTTTTGAATTGTGATTTGTTAATTAGTCATCACTGTGTAATGTTCTCAGAACAATCACCAAGCACTATATAAAAATACAGCAGTAGAAATTTTTGTAAACCGTTAACTTCTTTCTCTATAGTTGATCTAATTTTAAAAGTGCGTTTTCAATTCTTATGAGATTGTAGTAAAAAGTATTCTTGTGAAAAAAGTCTAAATTTCGACTCTCAAGTAGTGTTGTACGTGATTTTGCTTGTGGTAATTTAATTTTTGTAGTCAGTTGGCCTTGAAGAAAGAGCGCTGGAAGTTTTCTTTGCAAAAATCTGCAGTCGTCTATTTTTCATTTTTGTTTTTCTATGAACACTGTTTTTCCTGTTTCTAGTTTGATTAGTTTCGCTGGATGCGCTATAGAATCATTTCGAAATTGGCTCTTCTTTGTATTTCAACTGGCCAATATATTTATTGTTTGCTATTGCTTTTTATCCAGTGTATTGTTTTTGTAGTCAAATACTAAAATAAATAAATAAATAAGTAACCATATATATATTTATATATATATATATATATAAAATTTTATTATTTGGATTACACTAGGCACTATTTTATTTACTACCCTAACATATACCTTTTTGGTCTTTTTGTTTTTATTTTCCTGAGCTTGTGTTTGACAGACTTGATTAAACTAAATACGCCTAGACGCCAGGATTTACTGCGATTGACAGTTAGTTTAGATTGCCATAATGTACTTTTAATTGTCTCAGGTGATTTCTTAGACAAATATACATTTAAAATGTGTCAAACATAAAACCGAAGTTGCTAGTTATATTTTCTACTATAGTTTTATAAGCACTTGTATGGCATTTTTCAACTACACGCTTTTAATTAGCTCTTGTCAAAGATCCTGTGTCTAATAATAGTTTCCATATCTGGAGTTTTGTAAAAAAATATATACATAGGTAATATACATACCTATGTAGTTAATTGAACGTTATTTTTAGTTGTTTTTAATCAGAAAGCAATCATTTTTTCCTACAGAAAAATTTAACATCCAAATATTCATTTTCAAAAAATAGGAATTTGTTCAAATTTTACACAGCTTTCTGAAAACAAAGCACAAAGAGTGTCCGCTAGAAATTGTATAACTTTCAAATAGGATACTTTCTTTGTGTTTGACTTAGGCCCTTTTTGCATTAAATTCTTTTAAACCATAAAAAGTGCTCAAACTTCGCAAGAATAGATACTTTACAAAGTTTACTGTATAGAATCGCGTACAGTGTATGCAATATTTTCAAAACGAGCTGCAGAATACCAATTTTTCTTTCCAAAATAGGTATGTAAGGTTTTGCACAAATTTAAAACTTATGTTATTACAGTTAAAAACGGAGTTAAGAAACCTGTTTTAACTGTAAAAAATGCTCACTGCTGGAGTATTTTTTCTATACAATTTGCAGCTGCAGTTTTTGTGTAAGGTTTGACGAGTTTTTTGCGATTTTTCTGTTCCGTAACAACAAATTTTTGCAAAATTTTGTGTGGTTCCTTTTGTGCAGACAAAAAAAACACACTTTTGTTTCAAACAACAAAGCCTAAATAGCATGCTAACCGTCTTACACAAAACGAACGACTGCAAATTGTGACAAAATATCAATAGCCTCTTCTTTACAAACACTTTGCTTTTTCTAAAACTACCACGACTGTTTTTTCTCCTAAATTGATTTGAAACTCATTTTGTCGAACTTAACTCTGATTGGTTGATTTCATGCAACATAGATCACGTGAATTGTCGGTGATTGGTCAGATAAATGACGCTTTTTGTAATCTAATTTTTAGACGTTGCTATAAGTGGAATCAAAAACCGAAAAATATGGCCGCGTCACGGGGTTTATTGATAGCGACGATGATTTTCGCTCTTTGCGGGGTGATCTTGATTGCTATTGCGCTGGGTACAAGTCACTGGAGAGAATTCTGGGTTAAGACCGAAAATCTAGATCCGGATACCCGGGAAAACGCGAAAGATCAAGGATATCTTTATACCAGATCCTCAGGAATTTTCAGGATTTGCTTTTTTGGAGACATTTTGCCACCAGGTATTTTTTAGAGGCTAGGTTTTATCTATAAATGGATTTAACGGATTAAATTAAAATTTGTTTGGTTAAAAAGATCTCACTTTATTAGTTGCACTTACACGCGTAAATTTGGCATTTGGATTAAGTTTTTGTTTTTCTGAATAGTGTAGAATTTTCATCCAGAATTAATCGCTTTAATCCAGATCTAAGCTTAAATCTAATCTGTTAAATTTATTTGATAAAGGCCCAGAAATGTCAGTATTATGTTACATTTTGATTGATGTAATTCTTAGATATCTCTCAATAATTATTTAAATTAATTTGTTTTGTTTTTAAATAATTTTGTTGACTGAAATTGTTGCTTAAATATGTACGTGTTTAATTAGTGTAAAATTAAATTAATAAATAAAATAAATTAAAGTACTTTTAGCAAATATTGTACTTTCAAACATTTAACAAGTATTTAATTAAGCTATACTCTGAGAATTAATTGTGACACTTGTATGTAGTTGTCAGTTGAAGTATATATTTTGTGTTTTTAGGAGACGTCATTACAAATTATTTGAGCACTTTTGAAGACGAAGTGACAAAAGAAAAATGCGGAGACATATATCCGGGCTGGCAATTGAAGGATAATCTGAGCTCTAAAGAACGGGAGTACGTCAGTAAGTGGTGCAACCGGTAGTGCATTAGTTTACGAACTAAACTGCTAGTGGATCGAATCTCAGGTGTCAATATCTATCTTTAGGTGCTTTTTTATTTTCGAAGAAATAATCACTGTTTATGCAGAATATGCAGATAATGAATGATGATTTAGTGACTAATTATTACTATTGATTGCGGGGTATTTATTTAAATCTAAATCGATTTTTGTCGATAATTTAGCTTATCAACAATTACTGGAATCAATCAATCAATCTATCATGAGTGGTCATGGTCGATTCCAATGCTTTTCAGATCTATGAAGTGCTGTGTGTCAATGAGAGATTGTTTATTTAAACAACTTCAAATAGTGAAGAGTATATACCTATATCATCTGAAAAAGTCTAATCTAATCCATTTGATACATTTTGAAACTGTTTACGAAACTAGGGTGTATAACTTTTACAAACACAATTGAAGCACAAATTAAGCAGTTTTCTAGAGTTGAAAACAAAAGCATGCGATTGAAATACCTGTTTTATTTTTTTAATGAATTTTTTTATATATTCATTATTTTTATATATTTATATATGAATATTTCTAGAGCTCAAGATAACCTTCATCACCTTATACTCCTTTGGCCTGTTTCTGGCCGTCGTTGCTCTGATAACGATAGTCGCGGGGGTGGTCGTTAAGAAGGGAATCCCTGTGCTTATTTCTGGATTCTTACTTTTACTGGCTGGTAGGTTTATAAGACCTCGAGATTTTTTGACGCATATTCATAGATGAAAATTTTCATTGGCGTTGCTCTGTTTCATCTGAAAAGAACAATTTAGCCTGAATCTAACGTATCACCTATTTGTGACCACGACATTGTGGATAAGGGTGTGAAGTATGGCTAACAAGAGCGAATAGACCGTTAACCCTTTCCTTCCCACATTGGCTTTAAAACTACTAATTGCACGATGTCACACAAGTGAAACCTGTCGGCCTGATGTTTCACAAAATCATATCTTTCATGAGGACACCTTAGGCATCCGAGTGAAGTGTGAGTGGTCTGGCGTGACAGTTGTGCCACAAAGTAGTCACTGGGAAGCATGCCCAGTTTGTGGCAGCGGATCAAAGCCCAGCCAAAGCTTGGACTTAGTGCAATTTAGAAAAATTCAGGAAGGAAAGGGTTAAAACAAGTTAAAAATACGTCTGCATATGTAAAGTGGGTGGCTTATTTGATTTATTTGACTACACTTTGGCTTGAACGATGCATTATCAATCACAACAAAAAACGACGCATTGTCATAATTTTTCATTTCATTATAGTAACGTACTTTCTCCAAATTTATTAGCAATAAATACTTTTTTGTGGTTAATTATTTGCAATTTCTCGTGACTCTACGCTTGCAACATTATGCTAGCAAATACTTCAGCATCAAAATTACTGTGATCTATCATTTTTAATTTTTTTGTATTATTTTTTCAATCATTCAAAGTTTGGAATTCTAAATTCTAAATTCTTTTATTTTCCTTTTCCGAAATCCTTCGACATTTTTTACTATTTTTTTATTTCAGCAATTTTCCTGGCGGCCGCCACTGGAGTTTGGCACGAGTCTGAGAATCGCATGATTGAAGATATCGACAGTTTCACCAGCATTAATCGTCCAAACTTCCAGCACCAGGACAATTGGCCAGATGTGAGTTCCTTGTGAACTTATGTGAACCATGAAACATTACTCCAACAAGTTTAGTGACTACTCCACAGGCATAGGTAAAACCGTTATGCAGGCAAATGCAAAAAAACATTGTCCCTACTCAAAACTGCTGCCTATTTGTAGACCATTCCAATAAATAGAAATTGATCGATAAATTTTCCTTTTTACTGATTACCGGCCTGCTTTAATTTTTTAAAAACTTAAATTACATACGTGCAATTTTTAATTTTTTCCATGTATTGGTAAATACGTAAACGTAGCGGAGGTATGTATAAGTACATATTTTCTTCGGTTTTTTTTCCTCTTGTTCTTCGCAGCTTAATCGACATTACTCTTGGTAAAACCGTTTTCAAATGAAACCGTTTCAAAACCGTTGAAACCGCTTTATTATTTCATACCAGTTTCAGGTTATCCGAAGCAACACTGAGCTCACCTATGGATGGTCTTACATTGTTAATTGGGTTGGCATTGGGTTAATATTTTTGGCAGCCATTTGCCTGTGTTTACTGGTCACTTTAGTTCTGGTAAGCTGATTAAAATTAATTAATTGTTATTTTATTTTGTTATTTATTTAGTTATTTATTTGCTCCATTAGTCTATTTAGGGCCTTAAATAAACTATGTATATAAACAGATTAGATTAACTAGATTAGCTTCGTTAATTCAACTTTGGATTGACGAAAGATTATGAAATTTTTGAGATCCACTAAACCGTATTATCTGCATTTATAGCAACATTTATACGAATTTAATTTAATTATATGTTGAGCTTTCAAGTATATCTAGCTAATTTAATCCATTTAAAAACTAATTTGTGTAACTATTCCAAGATTTATTTTATTGTCTCAATTTTTTGATAAGACTTTTGCCAATTATTCTTTGCCAAAATTTGTTTCCAACTTTTAAAATTTAAAATTTTGCAAATTAAATTACGTGTGAACCACCTTAAGCGTAAATAAACCGTACAGCCACAATTTCTGTGATTTTTGTAAAGTTTCTTACAACTATTCTGCTGAAAAGTTTTTTTGGCATTTTTGTCACTTGAATAATCTCATAACTTTCGCGAAACCTACCTTCAGTAATAGTCCTATAAAATTTTATGTATTTTACGCATCTTATAAGTTTTTCACACAAAACCTGTCCAGTGCTAGTCCTTGAAGTACCATTTGACAAGATTTTGCAATTTTCAAAACTTTTTGATTACGTTTGTCATACGTACAAACGCAATTAACCTAGCTAATCTTGGTTGCCCAAAAGAAATAGATATTTGATAGCAATTTTTGGGTCAAGTTGCCGTATAATATATACATTTCAAGTTTGTTTTGTAGCATAAAACCAGCATGGAATTAACAGTTGAAGGGTTTTATTATTCTTTTTTGACAATCGACACGTTTTGTGCAAGTTCTCGCAAAACGTTGTGACATAACTGGATTGATTGATTGAATTGATTGAAATTGATTGAAGGCATAATCCTAAATTCTGCCGCAGAACTGAAATTTGTTCGTTGTAACAACCATTTACTAAGCCTTTAACTCTCCAAGAGCCTATTCCTTTACCGGATAAAAGGGTTAACTATAATCGGACTAAACGGTTTAAAAAATTTAGCTTAAAATTCCATTCCCGGATTAAAAAAGCTCCGGATTAAACCCCTTAAAAGCCCCGTAAAAAAACTTACAAAATTAAAAAAAATTAAACGGAGTTAACTTTTAGAGTTCTGCTTTTTAATCGGACTAAATGGACTTAACTATGCACGCTAAGGTTAAGCGTACATGTTATAACCGTTTAGTTCAGTGGTAGTTTTAGAATGGGGTCAGACTAAAATTAAGCCGCTGGCTTATTTTAACTCGTTTAGTCCGTTTAACCTGATTTGCCATTCCTAAACCTCGAACTAAAACAAGTCCAGTCCGTTTAATCCGGTAAAGGAATAGCCCCTAAGCCTTGAAGCAATTGCTACAGCTACGCTTTAATTTCAGTTGATAAAAATTTCGTTTTCGTTTTCGCTTTCGTTTTTGCTTTCGTTCAATTTCGTTTCGTTTTCGCTCTTTGCTTCGTTTTCGTTTTCGCTCGTTGTGTAATTTGGCAGCTGAGGCGGTCTCAGCTGTCAAGTTTATGGCGGTATGCTTCTTTAAAGTTTAGCATATTTACCTACGCAGCTGAGAATGAGAGCGGCAAACATGAATTGCAAAGCAATACTCAGGATAGCAGAAAGAGACAGGCGCTCTCATCCATTAAAGTTTAATCAAATCAAGTGTCCAGGCTTACAACTATTGGGTCGCAATAGAAATTATTTGAGTTTCGTGCATTTCGTTTTTGCTTTCGCTTTCGTTTTCGTTTTCTTTTCGTTTTCGTTCAATTTAGTTCAATTGAAATTAAAGCGTAGCTGTATCTATAAGGTGTCCGTAGTTGTAACAATTTTATGAAACACAGTAAAATATTAAGTCGAATGTACCACTAAATAAATTCCCATAAGTAATAAAATTTTACTTTACGGTTCCATTTAATGAAAAATCTATCATAAAACAAACAAAAGTGACTTTGCAATTTGAATCAGTTAAAATAGAGATTTAAGAATTGGTATTATTTGTGGGGAATTTTATTAGAACATACCTACTTAGTCACAAGTAACATAAACTTCACTTTTACCGTACATAGGTATCTATGTAGATAGGAGCGCTATGGAATGTACTTGTTGCGAAATATGCAATTTTACTACGCAACAGGCCAAAACCATACTCTTGTTTGCATTTTTTTGCATTTTACATTGCATTTTACTTTATACGCGATGATAATCCTTTTCTTCGACTTGACTTGATCAGCGGATACAAACTATTCAAAAATTTGACTGATTTATTTGGCGTACTGTAAGAGATTTTTGGTCGAGTTTGAGCTAAAGCCGAGTGTGTACGTACTATACAGTCCCCCAGTATTCATTAACTGTAGCTTCTGAGCTAGGATTTTTTGCAATAAGATCTTTGTGTTTAAAGTCAAGCTTACTGTATCGAAAGCAATATTACATACCTACAGAACACTGAGTGATTATATACATATTTACATTAACTTGGTGATGCAACTAGAGTTATGTACTTCGTCATACTTGACAATGCAGTCGTTTCCGTTTCAGAAAGAACGCAAACGCAAACGTATTCGCCGTGAACAAGAACGGGAACAGCAATACGCCATGGCTTACGGTGGGGGTCAAGTGAAGTCAAACCAAGTCGCCACGCTAGACCGTAGCAATCCCTACGCTCTGACTGGCTACAACAACTACGGATACAGTACCTACAATACCATGCCTCAGAGTTACACGCAATATTACGATCCATACAATTACGGTCAGTATTATGCCTACGGTACTGTGAGGTAAAATACTGTTGTAACAAACTGTTTTCAAAATTTGGCTTGGCTTGTTGAAAATCATATATAATCTAGGTACTGGCTTTGCCAGTACACAACAGTGTTTTTTTTATTTTTCTCACTTAAAAAAAGTTGAGGCCAAATTTTGAAGTTGAAAACAAACAAAAGTAACAAACAATTTCATATTCAAGTTGACATGTATTAATTAGAAAAGTAAAATAACATTCATTTATTAATTTTCAAATTAAAAAAGCAGTTTTAATATAATTGTATTTGTATGTCCCGGAATTTGTAACAGTATATAAAACGTATATAAATTGTCCAGTATATAAAACGCTAGTACGTGGTCGCATAAAATGTTCAAACTATTTCATAGCGATACTTATAAATTCTTTTAGACTGAGTCTAAAGTTAGGCATCTTTTGTGACTACCGGTCAATCTTTTGTGAGAAAGCTCAGACACTGCTGATTTTGTAATTGTATTTGTTGATGTTTATTGCCTGATGAATTACAGTTACTGTAGAAGTTAAAACTCGAAACTTCAATTTCTTGTTAATAACTTATTTTTATTCTTTGTGTATTTTTTCTCGCTTAATAATGTGAAATTAATCAATAATTAATGCTGACTTTCAGAACCGATGAAGCCATTTTGAAGCCTGTTTAGTCATTTTATTGTCTGTTCTAGCTACCAGCAGTTTTTCGATAAAACTTTAAATTCACCAAAAACTTTTAATAAAACTACTTAAACTAACCTGTTTCTGTGCATCGTAGCTACGGGTTTAAAAGGAACCCCCGTTTTTAACGATCTACATACTATGTTTTTTCACTACAAATACATAATTTTATGCTGTATAATGCATTTGCATATTGCTGTTACGCTATTATTGTATATTTGTTATATCCGAATAAGATAATTACTGCTTTTCCAAACCGATCGAAATTTAAAATCTCGCTTAATATTCACTCTTGGTATAAATTTTGCTAATTACTCCAGCATGCTTTTGATCGGTTTATCAAGAGTACATTGATACATAATCATACTGAGCCACTATCCTGTACTCTTGCTCAGATACTGTATTTGTGTCATATTTGTTGCATTAGGGCTGCATTTTAGACCATTCTGTTTTTAGGCATGTTTTCTGTAGTATGGTTTTTTCTAGATAACTTGCTATTGGCTGTTTTAAAGAGGTTTATGTTCACGCGTTGCTCAACACTCAATTATCTAAGAGACACTTTCAATTTTAATTCATTCTTAATTAATTTAATTTATTTTCTTCAAGTGTAACTAAAAATCCAAAAAATAGTAAAGTTAAATACCCTTTCTTACTGTCATTTATTTGTAGTGCTATTAGCTAATAGCTAACTCCAGTTTATTTTATCACCAATATTTTAGTTTGGCGGTATTACTACAATAAGCTTTTCTACCAACTTAACTTGAAGGCAAATTATTAGTGTAAACTAGACGAACTTTAAGTTGCGTTTCTTACTTCTTGCTTCAATTCCTGTTTTGTACCGATTTAGTTATTGTTCTTTGTTTATAACGGAATAAAACTTGTATGTATATGCAGTTGGGCTCAACTTTTAGACACAAGCAATTTTCTCATAGTGCACAAATGTGAAATGACTGTAATAATTTGTGGAAATATCAATTCTTCGACTTTTCATCACTTTTCCCGACGTTTTGTCATTTTGGCAAAAATTAAAACTGTACTAAGCTTTGACGTTTTGCACGAAAATTCGTAAATTGTTACTAAAATTCGTCAATTTATAGCAGATTTACAATTTTCTAGCACAAAGTTACCTGAGGGAGAATCTAGGTAACGTTTAATACCATAAAAATACCAGTAAAAACAATACAATCACCAATTCCTAAAAAGATTGTGAAGTTTTTTAGCACTAACCGTCAAAAAGTGAAAAAGATCTTGCAGTAAAGTTTTAATTTGGATACTTCAGTGACAAGCACGGAAGTATACTTAATTACTTTATTTCGAAACTTTACAAACTTTTAAACACCGCGTTGCACAGAATGACAAAACTAGATCACGAAAAATGATGGTGATAATTTCTCCCAATTTAGGCTACATCACTGGTTTCATGTGAAAGTAATCAACTGTTAAATATAGATAAAAGGTAGGGCTGGTGCTGACTTTCAAATGTATGCGTATTCTCACCAAACATCATAAATAGCATCAAGAGTACATAATAGTGTCTCACTCTTGTAGAAGAAGACTGAGACACTCTCCTGTCTGCCTGTGTTCTAGTTCAAGCAGATGCGCTCGTCGTTTTTGGCCTACCTGTTCTAAAGTCTGACCAAAAATTGCTGGACCCTGAGATAAAAAGAAACACGCGATTTCATTACGAAAAGAACGAATTGCAACCATCAAGAGTACAGCGAGTAGTCACAAAAATAACGCCATTTGTTTTGTCTCAGGGTTCAGAAATTTTTGGTCAGACTTTAGTTTTGTTCAACAGGTATGTGAGCAATCTGAACGAGTTGCTTTTCTGCTTGGCCAGACGCTTCTGTGCGCAGTCGTACTCCGATCTGTATTTAGGCAGTTATTGCTTCTGAGTGCTGATTTGAGCACGTGCACAGCTGCTCGCTTCTGATTGGCTGAATACCTGTTTAACAAAACTTGAACAGGTAGGCCGAAGGCGACGAGAGCATCTGCCGACAGCTATTATATACTCTGGATATCTTGCAGCCGCATGCCACAGCTTCGAACTCAACACAACTCACGCAACTCCGACCAATAATTATTTAAGTACGCGA
Organism: Trissonchulus sp. WLG1_4; assembly: GCA_030248245.1. Lineage (NCBI taxonomy): Eukaryota > Metazoa > Nematoda > Enoplea > Enoplida > Ironidae > Trissonchulus > Trissonchulus sp. WLG1_4. The sequence goes on from JASANF010011184.1 coordinate 46,608, forward strand.
CATAGACTTCTCTGATATTACTATATAACTGCCAGAACCAATCAAACATACCTACATTTCAATGTGTTACTCGAAAAATTTAACCGTTGTTAAAGTTACCTATCAAATCAGCAAGCGCTTTACCAACCAATAAAATGGCCAAAAATAGGCATTTTAAGTAAGGTTTTGACAACTTATCAGCCCCCTCATTCAGTTCCGGTATATACTCGGCAAAAATAAGAAATACATATATAAAGAAAAAATAAGACACCAATAAGAACAAAAGCGTAAAAATAGAACGATAGATTGGGGAAGGGGCGGAATAGAGCTCAAAATATCAATTAATCTATAAGGCTCGCAAATTTCGACCTTCCATTGCCCTACTTTTGTGAACCTTATTTCTGAATTAAGGCTATGTTTTGGGATGTCATTTTTTATTTCTGTCCAGTCAGAACCAAACCTAAGTCTGTGGTTCTTCAGTACATATGTAGTAAAGTCGTATATTATTTTCGCACATTGTGTGTTTTGCTTTTAAAAACTGTACAGTTTAAAGCGAAAGTTAATAACTAGACATTCTTAAAGGTTCACCAAATGAGAGCGAAGTAAATTATTTATGTAACCCTGTCAGAAACTTTCGCAATCCCAAAACTTGCCGAATTTTCACATAACTTGTCTGCGTTTCAGACGTAAATATGTCATAATTTAAATGTCAAATACACTTTGTTACTGTCAAATGTCAAGGGCCAGCTGTAAAAGCAAACAGCAGATTGACTTAAACTTCATTGTAATATTAGAATTTTAGATTCAATTTTATTTGGTTCCTGCGTATACAAAAAAATCATGCGTTCACGCTTCAGCACGATTTGAATTTTAAATCTCGTTCACATCGAAATAATATGATGTACAGTATACATTTCACAAAAGGTACATAAAAAATTTGTTTATTAATAAAAGTCCTATTGGCCAGCTTAGCAGCGCGGTAGATTTCTTGCGCATTAGCAACAAAAAAGCCACTTGAGGCCTTACAGGAACCATTTAGGACATACATAGTTAGTTAGTACCCATTTGGGAACGTCCAATTTAGGACCGTTTTGCTTTCAGCAAAGCATCTACCACGCTGCCACTCTGCCAATAATGGTAAAAGTGTCATTACTCTTCATATTATGTACTCTTGATGAAAGTTTGTGGAAAAGTATAAGCTATTATTACGACTACGAAGTAAACAAAATGTGAACAACGGTGGCATCGTGAGCCACAAACCACCAACCATTATGGGTCCAGTGTTTTTGTAAAATGCCACATCTTCTTAGTTGAGCCAGATTGAAGTTATCAAAAGTTGAAACGTCAAATTTCGTGTGCTTCACGTTAAGCTGGTAAACTTGGGCATTACTTAGACAAGACTCCACCCAGTTCTGAATTCCCGTATTGTGCACATTAAAGCATTTTTCCACAGACAAACTGGCAACTTTTGGCAAATGCAGTCCAATTGCAGTTAAGATTTCGTCTGTAACTGCAGTCACTGCAACCAATCGCAATTCTTGCAGTTGCGAACAGGCCAAAATTGTCAAAAGAGTTTCCTGGTTTAAACAAGCGTCGTTTCGGCAATGCGAAAACCATAGAGTTGTCACTGTTTTAGCCACTTTACGAAGCAATGTTTGCAATTCAGCGGAAGTGACGTGCAGCAAATTTGTTCCCTCAAAATACAACCGTTCGATAAGATTGAAATTGGCAGCATTCAGAACGTCAGTGGAGCATTTCCAACGAATGTGACCAATTGTGAGTGCACGAAGAAAACGACCTGAAATATAGTTTACCGAAATAAGTTAAACGTAAGAAATACGTAGGACACTAAACAAATTTTGTCAGGCATGTATGAAGAATCTAAAATGGTACCTTTTTATTAAGTAATGTAGCTACAACAAATTGGGCAGTGGCGCCTAATTTAAATAGTTCTTGATTTATCTTTATGAATCTCAACACGACCTCTCAGCATTGTGAATCATAAAATTAGTGATAATAGCACATAACATAACATAACTGTATTCGACCGCTGTCTTTGGGCAAAAAATAAAATACGTATCGAAAAACCGTATTGTAGTAAAAGGTGATTTTCGCTCAAGATGTTCAGCATAGCAAAAGTTTGGAATACCCAGTTAAAACATTATCATAACGTAACAAATTCCGTGTGTTCACACAATATCCTGTTTGACTTCGACTTGGTTCAAATTTGAAAATGCAAAACTACACTAACAATTGACAGAATCAGCTTCTCTTGATTCAGAATAAGTGATACGGTAAGTTTTTACAGGAAAATTATATTTTCTATAACTCGAGCAAAAAGTGGCTGAGTTATACATATGTATATCGAGACCTGTGTTAAATTCAAATACACGTGGTTGAGAAGGCTCTAACTCTCAAGAACCCTCTAGGTTTTTTTAGAAAAGGGCTTTTTTCATTATAGAACATGAATAAATCCTCACTGACCAAACAAAATCAGATATCTTTCCATCGGGCTCATATTTAGGCAACAGAGTTTATCGGCACAATCTTGGCAGTCAGGCAAATCCATGGAAATGCGAATATTATGAGGCCGGGAAACGTAAAAACAGTGATCCGAACTTATGCCGAAACTTAGTTCGCGTATGGGGCAAGCCGAAAGTCCGGTACGAAAAATTAAGTCGAAAATTATCTGACCACTGGATAAAAGTCGTAACTGTTCGTCCCAGGGTAAATAAGAAATCACTTTTTCAACTAATTCTATTGGCAAACCTTCCATCACGTGTGTAAAAACTGACAGAATGACTTAAAAATATTTTGCGCTAAGTTTGTTAAAATCAATACAAGCTGGAACTTTTCCAAGCGTGTTTTAACGCGGCGAAAAAAATGGTTGTGTCAAAAATGTAACTCCTGTTCATGTATTCAAGAAACAACAATCGAATAATAACTATTTTTGAAAATAATAATTGAAATAGTGTCTATTTAAACTCATAATATTATTTTTATTATCCGAATTACCTGCTCACTTATGTACTATGACTTACTCATCCTACATAGCTCAATGACGACGAAACATCGACAATTGCAACACAATTGCAAGCGAAACATCAGATGTATTAAGTTAACCGTGTTATAATATTTTAGATAACTAAAGTCAGCAAGTTCAAATAACTTGCAGAATAACTATTTTAAGTTGACATTATTAGTTGCAACTTGTTGTAAATGACATGGACTGACAAAGTTGGTATCTGTTGAGGTAGCTTAAAGTTACTGTTACATTTATCGTTACTTTTCTCTACACTGTATATTTACCAAATCTACATTTAATTTAAACATGATACCTACATATCTGTGGACAAGGTCCTTATAAAATGTGAAAAATTGACCAACCTGCACGAAAAATGACAATTTTGGCACAAAAAAGCCGAGACATGTTTTTCATAGCCACCAAGTTTCTTAAGCAGCTTAAAATTACTTTTTCTACTAAACCCGCTATTTTTCCAGTATATTAGCAAGTATTGAAGTTATAGTTATAGTTATACCTACTTTGAAGAAAACATTGAAACAAAACAAAAACAAAAACAATACGTGTTAAAAGTGCTTGATTTGAAAGGCTACTTTACTTAATCAAATTAATCACTAAATTTTTTGTATATATCACCAAATCAATAACTACACCATCTTGTATACTTTTACACATATACTTTTCCTGAAATTTAAAGGTATAGGTTATGTTATTATTACTGTCTACAAGCAACACAGATCCCTTATCTTGCGGTACGGGTGACTAAAGACTCTAATTGTTGTAAGTGAAATAAATATCAACGGAAGTTTTTCTCACAAATTTTTTTGTAAAATACTTCCTGAAACTGGTCTCAGTCTATGATTTCACAGTGTTTTCGAAATCACGGAGGTCCAAGCTTATGCTCGAGAATTTCAGTGTTTTATGTGTTTCTGTAATGATTCGGTTTCTGTAATTGACATAAAATTATGCATTATGAAAATTGCCTTGTAATGGAATAATTTGTTTAATAAATTTGCCTTGGAATAAACAACATTTTTTCCAATGTCATCCGCTAATCTGAGATTGAGAGAAACTAATTTTTTTGGAATTGCTGCAAAAAAGTTTTTGCTATGAAGCGAGTAGGTTCAAGGGCGTACTGTAGCCACTGTCGCATGCCCCCCAGTAGTCGGTCAGTACCCGTCACAAAAAACTTTCTGAGTTTGCTACCCGCGTCTCTAAATTTAACTAACTAGGTATGTATGAAAATCATTTCATCGAAACTAGAAAGTGTCATTGAAGGTTAGAGACTGTACAGTACCGACCAAAATTACTTGCTACAGACTCCGGAATCAAAGCGGAGTCGAAGTCACTTGACTCCGGAGTCAAAGCATATAGTTATACATGTACTGACTCCGGAGTCAAGTAGCCCCCCCCCCCCCTCTTCTCCCGGAGTCAAGTATATATGTAAGCAAGAATTCGGTACTGTAGTTTGTTTGTGGGTCAGTCATAACTATTCTGGTAAAATTTAAGACAACAAAACACAGTAATTTTTGTACTTTTTGACAAGTAGGTAATAAGGTACATTTAGAATAAAAAAATTAAGTCTAACTTTAACTATAACCCCTACGTAAAAGCACCCTTACTTTAATTTTATTTTAAAAAGTTACATAGAAGTCCTTGATTTTGCGGTTGCTTCAACTTTCAACTTTTTTGCCATAAATTTACATACTCTGCTATCTGCGGAACTAAGCAAGTTTTGACTCTCTTAACATAATATCGACACAATAACAATGTGTGTAGGTGGCAACTTAGGACCTTAATTATGTATTTGTCGACAAGGAATGTGTGATAACATTAAAAAACGTTTCATACTTTAAGTATAAAATATCTTTGTTGTTCTGACTTTATTTTCTTTATTGTATCATTATATCTTTAAAATATTAGGGCGGGGTTCATAATGGGACAATGTTTTTTGTTTAGTTGAACTACGTTGCTGTCTCAGATAATCTATTATAATGAGGTTTCAATTCAGAATTTGGCCTTTAATTGAACATTGTTCCAAAAAACACTTGTCATATTTGACCACAAAGTTTTCTTAAAATCACCGAGAGTCAAAATAGTTGGGACAAGTATAAGGACAAGTATGATGCGGGCTTAACCAAAAATGTTCTGCGTCCATCCGAATTAAGTATCAATAAATTCGTCGACCTTTTTTTTATAAGAACAGAAAATCGAATGGCCCTCAAGAACAAGTGTGAATTTGCGTCACGGCCAAATTGTCACCCAAAAAAATTTTCACAGGCCTTTGACACTTTTGCCTAAAGTCTAACCAAAAATTGCTGAACTCTGAGACACCAAGCCCTTCTGCTGAGGGAGAAGTAGTTACATTATTAGTACTGAGTGTCAATATTCCGGAGGAAATATAAAACGCGGCCATTATTTGTGGATAAACTGATTTTTAAATCCCGCTTTTTGTACACATGTACTGCTGATTTGCTCCAAAGCTTTACTTGATTACTCACAACTACTTATCAAAATCAGCAAGCTCGTCTACTGACTACTGAGTGAAAAATTACTATTTTATGACGCTGGAGAGACAATTTTTCACAGGAAAAATTGAGCGCCTGCCGCCTGCCCTAGTTTTTAACAAAAGGAAGTTTATTTTACCGTCGTTAAGAGATTGGCGGCTGAGTTGTGAGTAAAACTAGGTAATTTAGTAATTTTATTTTACAATTAAACTTTAATACTACTTCAAGCAGAGGTAAGAGTTTGATTTTGGAAAGAATAAAAATCGTGCTCGTCCGGGGATCGAACCCATTATTACCAGAGTAATAATAAAAAATACATAAGTACAAAAGCTTTACGTAAGACATTTTGGAGTTCTGCAATAACAAGACGTTTAGAATCAATCATTTTAAGCCCGCTTGGCTCAGATAGTAGGTAGATCGTCTCCTATCTACTGAGCATCTGATACAAATCAGAAGGTCTGTGGCTCGAAGCACCCCGGGCTCACTGTTTTGATTTCGCAAAGCTTTATGTCTTGCGTAATCGCATTTGCACAGTGAGAGCGACCTACCTACCCAACCAGTGTAATTTAACGTATTAAAATCGACCTACCCGAAATTACATAGGATTTCGAAAATCTGAATATAGTATATACGCGTCCCCTGAGGGGGCCGCGTAAAAAAACACGCGATTTCATTACGAAAAGAACGAATTGCAGGCATCAAGAGTCAGAGTGTAGTCACAAAACTAACGCTACCTGTTTTGTCTCGGGGTTCAGCAATTTCTGGTCAGGACCAGGAGACCAAAGTCAAGAGTGTCCTCCGTTTTTTTGATTTTTTTTAATTTACATAGTTTTCTAATCAGTTTCACAGTAAAGGTAAAGGTAACCCGTGGATAGATAACTATCCTTTGGCGTGTCCGCCCTCGGATGCGGTGCTCATCCCCGTTACAAAGCCCTGGAGCGTCAGGGGTGACACATCAAGAGTGCCTACAACCGTGGAGGGGGGCTAGCCCCTCAAGGCTGATGTTGTTAACTATTGGTTTGTTTTGTTGTGAGTTTGTTAATTCTTCGAAAGCAAGTTTTAAACTATGCTGCTTTGTGACAAGTTATATACCTATGTATTATTTCAACTAAAAAAACTTAAAAAATAAAACCTAATTTTTGATATGTTTTGAACCGGATTCTTTTTCCGACTTTGTCGCTGGGGCTCAAACCTTGCAGCCCCTTTTACACTTCAGTCGGAAGTGGACAATTAATAGCTTTCAAACTTTGACATTATGCTTGAAAGTGCAAATGGTTAAGGTAAAGGTAATTTGTCACCTTCTCATGTATATCTAATGAAGTCAGCCGACATTTAAGTTTATTTTAAAAGTAACAAACGTAATTTGCCACATTAACCGAATTAATTATTAATTAACAATCAGTTAATTATTTTTAAAGAATGTTTGGAGTAGCTTCTGCTAAAATAAGTCAAATTCAAGTGTCGCTGTAGCAATTGAATAAATCTTCTTTATTCAACTTTTATTAATATTTCATTTTTTGAATTATTGGGTTGCCGACCAATTGCGAAGCAAGGGAAACTCTATTGTTTATGTTTTTTCTACTTTATAATTTAAATAATTGTGTTCAGCTTAAAATGCGTGCACTTCAAACAGCTTTGAAAACATGTATCATGACAGGACATTTCTTGACAAAAAAAATTGATAAGACTCCTTTTTAAAATTCTAAATTATCTTTTTATTGGTTCTTGACGTCATTCATATTTTTTGTTCATTCATTGAAAAATTAGCCAACTAAATAGGCAATTTTCACATTCCAAACAGTATCCAACCTTTTTGGGCTAATTTTAGACCCAAACTACTTAAGTAGGTAGATGTTTTCCTGGTTATCTTACTTATCAATCAAGCTAGGATAACCGGGTTCCGAGTCGGTTCTGGGGAATTGCATTAAGAACGGGTGGGGGTGGGTCCTGGCAAACTTATAAATTCTAAACTGTCTCCATTTTGGCATTTAATGACCACAGGGGAATTATCGAGGGGCCAGGAAATTAATTTACATAGTCTCCTACGATCTAGGTGTTTGGCGGGTTGACTACTCACTTGGAACACGCTATGACGCTATTAAGACTATTTAACCAATTGTTTTTTGTTTTCTAACAGTCTGAAGTTTTCTTAACGTATGTACATAGGTATTTTTTCACGTAAGTATGTATATACTAAATTGAATCAACTTTAAGTTTAATCCTGTTCGAAAATATAGCAGGTTTTTTGGTCACAATCTAAACTGAACTAATTGCTGTCATAAAAGTTTTGTGAGTTAATTAAAACTTTGATCTGCCTGGCCAGCTGGAATTAAACTGCTATGTGTAGCGGTTTAAGCCCAGTTTATACTTGTCCTACAAGAACACAAGGACAGAAAAAACGGACAAATTCGGATCGGTTACCGTTAAAAATTGTCAAAAGTCTTGCGTTTAGGTTTTCGCCATCTATCTGGAAATGTCCTCAACTCTTTTGTGTAAAAAAACCTCAATTGGTGGGCTGTTTTTTTTGCGTTTGCTAAACGAGAAAACTGCAGGAACAAGGATAAATACAATTGCGAACCCTGCTCAAGCGTCGAACTGATTTTTTTCTATCAATCGTTTTTACCCTCCAGTTTTTCTGGGAGATACTGATAACGATACAGGATCGGAATTTAACGTGTCAAAAGTCAAAATAAGAGCTTTTTGTAGCCTATTTTCTAACAAAAAGAAAAAAAACGAATCTGAACATACCTGTATTCGACTGCTTTTTTTCGTCGAAACAAGCATAATCAAAATTTAATGCCTAATTTTATAACCTTCATTTCACAATGTTATTAACCGTATAACTAATCTAAACCAATGAATATATCAGTTTGACTGAAACTTGCACATGCTTTATCAGTTATTTGAACCCCACTTGAGTTTGGAAAGTTCTGGCTTATGAATTGAAGTGCGTAAAACTTTGGCTTCTAGTGCGATATTCAATCCTAGACTCAAGATTCGGCCTAACTGCAGTTTTTTTTACGTTTTGAGTGTAATAGACTTCTTCTATTGTGCTTGACGTAAACTTATTAAGTCTTGAAGCCCGGTTCATACTTGTCCTTGTCTCTGTATTGTTTTGTCCTTGAGAATTTCCAAGAAAACTACGCGCAAATTGAGCTACTTTTTGCACGAAGAAATACTCCAGAGTACTGTTATGCTGTTTACTTGCGAAATAGCTGCGAATGCAGATCAAAAATGGTCCTTGTCGTTATGGTTTCAAGGACAAAATACGTGAACGGCTTAACATGTGTAATTGCTTTACCTCAAAAGTTTTTTTTACACTTAGGGTCTCAAATCTCGCCACATTTTTTTCCACAAAAAATCCGCTGCTAATAGCAAAAATTAGGCAAGGCGATACTCTTCCAATCTCCACACGTGCCTAAACTAGCGCAGGTATCTTGCACAAACGACTGCTGAGATAGTGGGCTGTTTCAGGCACATATCCCTGATGGCGACATTCATTCATGTATGAGGGAGGGATGGGGGCCCCCCTCAAAATGGAGAAGCCGAACGCCGGGGGGAGGGTCCTCAAATTTGGGCAAAATTTAGAAAAAATCCCTTTTTTGCGAAATTTTTACAAAATTTTGCAAAACTTGGAGTATTTTTGGTCGATTAGAGGAGACGGTCTCCAAAATTTGGACGTAGAGGCCCCCAACTTTTTGACCCCGTTACATGTATATATGGCGACATTGGTATATCTCTTAGCCTGGACACCACAAATTTTTGCCCTAAGCACGCCATTTGAAAGAACTTCTGGTTTTTCTGTCACTGTCAAGGAGCCGCCAGGGTTCACTTGCATATAGTAAGATGGACGAAGTAACACTGTTGTACACACGCATTTTTACGCGTAGGTTGACTGGGCGGGACTAACTGCGATGTCAAAGCCTGGCAAACGCAGATGTTGCTTTGGCTATGCGACTGGCAATGTCATCCGCCGGCGAGATGGTATTAGAGCAGATCTTTGAGCCCAATTGCGTGAAACAGGCAATTTTCTCACTGTGGCGACCATTCATCGGTATGTCGCCCGGACTGAAAACCTTGGATTTAGCTGGGTTAATTTAGGTCCCAATTAGGCAGCTGTCAAAAAACGTTTGCGCGTCCGCCTCCGACTCCGCAAACAATATAAGGTCATCTGCGTAAGCCAGGTTTGGGCCAACGACCACCCTTGGTCTTCGGAGTTTCAGCATTATCCAATTGATGATACCATTGAATAACAACTGTGGTCATTTCGAACGATGGAGATACCTAACTGCTGCTCAGATCCTACGTAGAGCAGCTGCTGTGATGATTTTTAGAAGCAAGTCAACCAGCGTTTCAGGAACTCTTTCGGAAAGTAATGGACGATGTACGCTATCGAACACAGCAGCAAAATAGGTAAGTATAGCCACCAAAGCTTTACCATATCGCAGACGCTTCTCTACGAGTTGCCGTTATCCGCAGTACTTTTTCCCTGACTAAATCCAACCTGCTGTTTCGCAGATTTACTCTCGCGTACCATTCCTCGCCTTTTTTGAATGATGGAGACAAAGAATTTACCGCAAACTGAGAGCAGGGTGTATAATTTTTGCACTCCTGGTAGCTTTCTTTACCCTTGTAAAGCTGGCAGATTATACCTGTTTTCCAGTTAACAGGGACTGGGCTTCGAGTCCACACTCTACGCAGAATCTAATATAGAGTACTAGCCACTGCATTGCCTCCTGTTTGAGACAGTCCACGGGAATGTGATTAATTCTAGCAGGTGTTCCAGATTTCATACCTGCGATGGTTATTTACCCTTCTTCTAAGGAAGGCTCTCAGTTGAAATAGTCGTGTTCGGAGTTGCCGTGGCAACCTGGTCCCCAAGATCCTGGTCAAGCTTCCCCGGTCAGGGTGATTGGGCAATTTGTGGAAATATTCGACCACCGTAACAGGCGTCCTTCAACAGGTTCAACGATGTTCCCGTGTGCGCCCTTCAGAGATGTCTCAGAAACAGGACGAGTTGAGGGTCATGGCGGCAATTGTACGGAAAAGGTTTTTTGATCGCCAGTTTTTGCGGCTTGGTCCATTTTTTCAGTCTGCTGGATCTACCAGGTTTGTCTTTCTCGATTCAGTCTATTCCTAACTTTTTTGTTATTGCTTTCCAGTCTACGCCGCTCCACAAGCTGCATTCTTTCAGCAGAAATCCACGGTTTTTGTCTCCATTTCTTGCGCGGGCAAGATTTGTTAACGACTGGACAATGCAATTTTTGAAGGCTTCCCTGCTGTCGTCCACACTATCGGGCAAATTTCCTAAGGCAGCGAATCTTTTAGAGACGGCAATTTGGAAATTGGAACAAATAGCTTCGTCTTTCAGTTTCGATGTATCAATATCGTGACTTAGAAGGGGCGCTGAGAGGCTTTTAAGTGCAGGCGAATTTTAACATCTACTAGACTATGACTCGATAGAAGCTGGGACTAACAGAGGGACTAACACATAAACCAAAATTTTTCTGCATCGGCCAGTATTGAATCTCCAAGGGCCAATTTCTAAAATGGTCTTAAACGGATTATGTAGATTAAAATTTGTTTGCCTAATAATTTATCTCAATGTTGATGTACATATACTTAAAAAATTTTGTGCACATGCGGGAGGTAATACAAATAATTGTTATCGCAAACTTCGTATAAATTCACACACTATGTCATGAGTTATTGGCAAAACAAATTTCAATCCAATCCGTTTAATCCATTTTAGGAATTGGCCCCATGTCATTCTGTATGACTCGCGATGTTGAAATAGGGAGTTGCCTATCACCATGCTGCTGAAAAAGGCAAAGCTAAGCAGCCGGATGCTATTGTCGTTTATTTCGCCGTGACTAGAAGGACCCAAAGTCATTTGCCAGCCATTTCTTGTCGCACCACAATCAGCATTAAAGTCACCGCGTAATAGTATCAGAGGCAGCGTCATTACATCTATCGAAGACTAACTATTTAACCATATAGCCATAAGCTTAAATCTAAACTGTTCATTTCAATTTCGGTATGGTCTTTCGCTAGAAAGTGCTTCGCTAACATTTTTTCCCACCGACATACATACGTCAATCTACCCAAGAGGGCAATTTCGGTGCACAGCCAATTTGTTCATTTTAGCATCTAGTCTAGATGCCAGCTAAGCTTAAGATGTTCGGGTCCTTGGGGTTTTTCGCTGAAATTTTTAACTAATTTGCTAATTTTAGTAACTCCTATTTAACAGAATTTTCATCAAACTAAATTTATTGCTACATACATGTAAACAAGTACCTTGATTTATTGTTTAATACATATATAATGAAGGATGAAGTTCATTGTTTAGGAAGCAGTTACGATGCTTTTGCCCAAGCTTATATTAAATTAAAATAACTTTAATAGATCTGATATCACTAAGATTTAAATATTGTTGTTTTTCTTCATTTTAACAATATGAAGATATAACTATATTATACAAGTACAGTACCGACTAAAATTACCTGCTACAAACTCCGAAGTCAACGTTTTTCGGTTTCATAAAGCTACATCAGTGTTATGTATCTACATTACATCTATACATCGCTACATTACGTATAATGAATCTACGTTTACATCGCGATAAAAAAATTTTATAATGTGATGTCATGACATCGATGTCGTACATTCTACACCGATTTTATAAAAAATATGACTACAGTAACTACAAAAATGTATCTACATTATTAATTGTGGTTTGACCAACAATTAAGCTACTGTTTCAACTACATAAATTTTCATATTTAACCGAGTTCCTGTCTAACAAGCATTCATATTTCGCGTTTTCAAGATAGGAGGAGCGATTCTGGCTAGTTTTTGTGTTCTTAATTTCCCCTAAAAATTCTGAGAATTTCATAAAAATTGAAAGTTAAAAGTTTTTTGCCCATGTTCACAAAATTTAATTAACACAAATTCTAGCAATGCAATTTTTCGAGAGCAGATTAGCAGACCTGCTACAAACTATTGTAGCACTCTTGCAGCAGATGTAGTAGATTTACCAAATGTAACTACATTTACTACAATTGTAGTAAACTAATGTAGTAGCTGCAGTTATAGATTCTACATCTGCTACATTTTAGTGATGTCACAAATGTCGTGCTACATCGATGCAGCTGATGTTGTTTTATGAAACTTTTATCAATGTAGGTGACAGAAATAGAGCTGCAGTGATGTACCGCTGTGAAAATGTTGTCTTATGCAATAGGCTCCAGGTCTTTGTAACTCGTCATACTCGTCAATCGACAAAAAAATTAAACCCGCAATCACTTGAAACTCGGCGCTTCTATAGGAATTTCGTCATGATTCATAAAACTGTCCTTGGTTTAGTGACTATTTATGTTCATTATCTCTTTTCGCTATCATCCTATTCTGGAATATGGGGTCACTGACATAAACTGCGCCTAGTTAGATTTAAATGCAAGTTAAATTTATGCTAGTATTCTTTTGCTAATGAGCTAGACAACTGTGGAACGCTTTGAGTGATTTTGTAGTTTCTCTTGCCCTGTGTTCGGACAACGTTTACTTAACGTCTAACTCTGATCCGTTTCTCGGTGGGTCACTAGCAGCCTACCAATCGGCTTTCTTAACCCTATTTATTCCTAGCTACCAAGATGTTGTTATAATAACCTTGCATTTCTTAAGTTTATTTTTAGTTGCATATTAGAAGTGTGATCTTGTTCGTAAGAAGTGTGATCTTGGTCGGTACTGTAAGTAGATAGATATAAGCAAGAGTACATACTACATATGTAATATCGTCTGATTTCTATAGAAAAAGGATGAGACAATCTCCAGCCCGCCTGTGTTGTAGCACAGATGCGCTGGTCATTTTCACGCCACATGTTAACACTTAAGGCCAGTTTACACTACCAAACCTGCACCAAACTTCCACCAAACCAAACCTCCGTCAAACTCAGGTTTGGTGAATGTTTGGTGGAAATTTGGAAGTGTGAATATGCACCAAACCTCCACCAAACTCACCAAACCTCTACCAAACTGCTGCTGCTGAAGTTTCAAAACTAAGCCACAGTTAAAATACATATGCACATATGTAGCAGTCAACATTATAATGTAGTTACATATTTACATGAAGGCGTTCGAAAAGCAATTAAACGCCGGCAATAAATATCACAAATATGTCAAAACTTAAACCAATCATCAATTATTCTGTCAAAAATTGTGTAAAATACGCTGCATGAAGCAGCGTAAAGACCTGTCGGCACTGTGGTGCCGACAGGAAAAAATACCCATTTTTGCTATAAAATACACCAAAGTACTTCTTAGACCATTTGACTGAAAATTTGACGCACGCACGCCGAGACCCTCTTTCATTATGTTTCCTTTGGCGGTACTCCACTCCCTTCATACCCCGGGACTAAATTTTAGTTGGAGAGTTCCCCCCTCATCTCCCAAACTACAGTACTGTGCGTAAAAAAGTTCCTTGTTCTTTTTTTGACAGATTTGAAAACTGAGATATTTGGACTACCGAGACCGAGACTGGGCTCGTCTCGGGCTTTGATCGAGTAAACGGTACTGTTGTTTTGATACCGCAAAATAATTTAAATATGATATAAATATGATACTTGGAATTTAAATAAAATAATTTTGATGTTTGATACTTGGAAAAAATTTAAATATGATATAACTATGATACCAAATAATTTAAATAAAATACTTTTGATATTTGATACTTGGAAGAAATTTAAATATGGTATAAATAAATATGATGCCTCGAATTTAAATATGATACTTTTGATATTTGATACTCGCAAAAAATTTAAATATGATATAAATACAATACCTTGAATTTAAATATGATACTTTTGATATTTGATACTCGGAAAAAATTTAAATAAATATGATACCAAGTACCTAATTTAAATATGATACCATAATTTAAATATGATAGGTACTTTTGATACCAATTTTAGTATTGATACCGGTATCAAAAGTATTGATACCCAAGTATCATATTTATATCAAAAGTATCAAAATAGTATCAAAACAACAGTAGTAAACGGACGTTTCTTTTTCGCCGCTGTTTTTGAACCCTTTGTGTAAACAAACAGTTTAATGATGCAAACAATCTGATTTTTTGCATGAAACAGCACCAAACCAGAGTGACCAAAAGACTGACATAATGGACTATGTAGGAACTTCCACATACTAAAGGCAATAGTACCAGGGTATGTAGGGCACAAGTATTGTAGTATGACTGATAAACGTTCTTCTAGGCTGATGGGTTGCCGCAAATGTGTAATCTCGTTCTCAAAAATGTTTTTAAATGTTGGGGGCAACCACCCACCTGATTAAAAATTTTGGGACAAATATAGAATTTCATTAGTAGAATAGTAGTATAATCATCCAAGAATGTCGGCAGAATCAGCGCTGCTGCAATCGCTTTGCGAGACAATAAAATTGAGCATTGACACACGATTCAGTTTTAAATCTACCGTTGGCGCAATCACCCGCGCTGAAATCTGATTGGCTGTTTGGTGCAAATTTGGTGGAAGTTTGATACGGAAGGTTTGGTGTGAATTTGGTAGTGAGAATACAAGGTTTGGTGCAAATTTGCACCAAACGTGGAGGTTGGTGGAAGTTTGGTTTGGTGGAAGTTTGGTGCGGGTTTGGTAGTGTAAACTGGTCTTTAGTGCAACATGTGGCTGACCAATCGGCGTGTAGATTTTTTGCGTAACACACGTTCGCCGATGCGTGATAAGCATTAAGATAGGGATAAAAGGTTATTAACTGATTATTCTTCCATAGCCTGCTTGCGAAAACATTTAGTATATAATCGCTGATGCGTTCATAAGCATTAAGATAAGAATCAGGTTTGGCGCGATAGCGCCAAACCTATAATAGGACGCAAACACCCTCAGTGCGACTTTTAAGAAAGCTTTCTTGAGCAGAACTGTTGAACGCGTGAATCAAAAAAGACGAAATTATACACACCCATAGTTTTTATAAAGTTATACTTTTGTGCAAAGTTTGAAGTAATTCAATTCAAAGGGGGCGGAGATATTTTCAAAATACACATTGAATTTTTGGTCATGATGATCTTTTTTTTTCTCGTCACATTTTCCAGAACATTGGGAGCATCTCCAGAAACGCCCAATATATCATTCGAACCGTCTTGATCCGCCATACTGCAAATAAGCTTTTTGAACAAATCCTAGTAGTTATCGATGAGTTATCAATCAATTATCGATTTTTCGAGCTGTATTACGTTAAAAATTCTATATTATGCTGTGTAGCTGGAGTAATTTCCTAAGATTTTGGTGGTTTTATAGGTTATTTGGTAAGTAGAATTAAGTTACGCGCGAAAATGTTGACCGGTTGCGCATGAGTAATTGGGCTAAACTGTTTGTCAATAAAAATCGGCACCATATATTAACATTTGTAGAAATGCTATAAAAAGAGCAATAATTTTTACGTAATTGGTAGAAATTTTATGAGCCAACTCATTAGTAGGCACTAATATGAAGCTTGTAAACTTACAAAAAGTTCGGCTGATTCTGCATCTGAGCTTCAGCCAATCAGATACGAGCTCAAATGTGGACAATTTTTTGTCATATATTTTTTAGCAAAATCATTGTTTCCTCCCATTTTTTCGTAATTTCTTGCACAAACTCTGCTTATTTTCAAACTTAGCCGACCCCAAAGCAATTTCAGGAGCACTTTTTGGGAGCGCACTACGCGAAATTGTACGCATGCGAGGGGGGGCTGGAAGTTGACCCGGGGGGCCTGGGGTGGGGGAGCGATCCGCCCTAGTTACATGTGTGGTTATGTCAAGTTTGAGCCATGTTCATGTCATGTTTATTGTAAATGTTTCCTGTATTGGCAGGTGTAACGTATGTATTGTTAGTGTCGTGTGTACATGCTGTATTTACTACATTAAAATAAGGTTTTGATGTTTCGTTTGTTAAATTTTGAGATAGGCTAGCTCGAGGACTGTAGGCTTGAGTAGCTGGGGGTCTTATCCAAAATGGGATTTATCGGATTAGATTTAAATTTATTTCGGCCATAACGCAGCTTCAGTTAAACGTAATTTACTGCAACTTTGCACACACTGAGATATTGTATGTAAGCAGTGTAGGGCAAAATTTCAGCTGGCTATTTTCATTTTGTGCTGTGTTATTAGCAAAATTAATTTAAATCTAATCCGTTAAATCCAATTTTGGATAAGGCCCTGTGTTTCAGTGCTTTATTATCATACTGTATTGCATACTAGTTGCATTGACAGTAAAAAACAGCAGAAGGGCTGCGGTACGATCCTATTTTTCCTGTTGCGCCACAGCGCAACAGGTACTTTATACTTGGCTTGTACAGAATTTGCAGAATCTTCAAACAGACAGACTTACCTGTTATTTCCGGTAGGTCGACTTTCCAGTGTTAAATAACACTGGAAGGTCTCTGATCTACCATGCCAGTGTTACATAACACGGTAAGGCCTTCCTTACCACTGTTAAATGACACGGAAGGCCTAGGTAAATAACACTAGAAAATCAGTACCTCTCAGAATACTCAGAATGCAAAAGCTGAGGACCGGTGGGGATTCGATCCCCCAAACTTCTGACTTGGGATCAGATGCTCAGCAAATGCTTAAGGCACTTCCACTTGAGCCAACCGGCCTTGACTGTCGAAGATATTAGTTATACAAATGTCAAAACCGAAAACCGCTATGATTTACTTCTTTATGAGTTTCTTCGTCAGACGTTATTCATATCTTTTAAATTTTTATGTTAACAGTATGACATACTGTACCCAATACACTGTATTGATAGTAGAAAGATGGTATACTGAGATTTTCTGCTTCACTTAAGGGGGTAGTGTCGCGAAAGCAGTCGATTTTGCGTAACTGTAAAACATTTTAAAAAAAAATAAGACATCATTCTTTATATATCTTGAAAATATATGTTGTGGCAAGTATTTTCGCCAAGTTTCATTAAAATTGATGCAGTATACTGTTTGCAGTGAGGTCTCAAATTTGGAAAAATGACGTTTTAAAAACCTATTCACATTCGATTTTTTCGTCACAATTATCAACTTATTTGTTTAGTTTGTTTACATAGACTAAAATGAAATATGTTCTAGTTTATGTACACAAAATTTAGAGCAAATTGCTTGAGTGGTTGCGGAGTAATACCTGTTTGAACTGTGAAACTGTGCGTAAACAGTGAAGTACTCACAGCAATAATGATAAATTGTGAAAAATTCAGACGCTTATTTTAAAATCAAAAGAAAAACGAACCTTTATTTTTCTTTTTTCTTATTTGTGGCAAAAAACTGTGCCTGGACACGTTATGTGTGCTTCACAAGCTGGCCAATCTGATATCTGGCTGAATTTTTTGAATTTTCATGTCCTTATTGTGTGATGTCTGGCTTACAATCGGTGATTGGTTCAAGATATTGGTAGATATTGGAAGTCTACTGTCTGGCAGTACTTATTAAACACAGTATAGCATTGGACTAGTTTCTCAGTGAACGTACAAGTTCAAAGCAAAAAGATCTCTTTTTGCAACCTATGAGCAAAACTGCTTTCGCGACACTACCCCCTTAATCGTACTAAAAGTTTTTTAGAAACGATCGTATGTGTAACCCGGTAGCCCAGTGGTACGATTCTTGCGTCGGATGCGACAGGTCTCCGGTTTAAATCCTGGGTGATAAGAATTTTTATGTTTTTCGTGAAACTTTTGCGAAAAATAGCACAACTTAATTTTTTCCGTCTAGAAACTTTTAATTGTATATTTTTGGACATTCTCCAAACCTTCTTTAAGTTTTTTAAAATACATTTTTTACACGAATTTTTAAGAAAACGGGTCGAATAACTATTTGGGTAGGGTCTTGTACTCCGTTAAAGGTCCCGTAACCCAAATTGTTTTAAGTTGTAAGCATGGCGCTAAACGTTCAAACAAACTGCACATAATGAGTAATGACTTTTTCTGTTGATCATACTGCTAATTTTGCCCAAAGCTACCTGCTACACCGCCACCAGAGCACCATTAAGAGCTCAGAAAACTAAAAAGCATAAAACCAACTGCATCTGGGACTCTGCGTATTGGGGTGACTTGAATTTTTGGGTTTTTTACATTTACTGACGTGTGGTCACAGCACAAGATTAGCTTCACACAACAATTAACTCTCATTCAGGCTGAGTGTTTGTTCTTCCAATGTTGTTTTTGTATCGTTAAAAGTTACTTTTGTTCGCGATTAATTTTTATTGCGCAACAGGCCTAATGTTGTCAAACGTTCACCCTTCTCTCTCACTGGATTACTTTTGCAGTAAACTTTTGCCTGTTTGTGCTCCACGATGTACGCATATGTTTACAGACGTTTCTACTAATATTAATCATTTGTGTGTGTACGTATATCAGATGCCTACTGCTGAAGCGGAAAAATTGTATAAACTAGAAAAGAAAAATGCCCTGCGGATTAAAGGCATAATAGGACGGTCCAGAAAAGTCGTATATAAAAATTAACTAACTTGTATATAATTGAAAAAAACTAATGCTAGCAGTGATAATTTAAAGTAACTGAAGCGAAAAAATGAGCTTCTAAAAGTTTGAAAACTAGAGCTTACTGGTGTAGAAATAGGCCGCTTTGCTGCGCCCTATTATTGCGGGCACTGTCGGCTAAAATAGTTGCAACAGTCACTTCAAATATTCATATAGTATTTTGCTTTTCTACGAAACCAGTAAGACACTTAGATCGTGTTGATCAATACGTGTAGAAATAGCTTTTATTAGATTTTAAAAACGTACAGTTTTATTGTCAGGTGTAGGCTACCATAAATAGATTTTTTAGGACAAAATATGTTGAAAATCGATAAACGAGTAAAGATTAACGATATATAATGTCAATATGAGATCAGCTTATGCCTAATTATATCGCCAACTTGACGGATGGCTTTAAGTTTGAATCGACCCGAGACTATTGTTAATCCGCCGCCGTCGTGTTGTGAACCCATCGCACTACGCCACATGACATGTACTTACAAATGTGACTGGTTGCACCACCGTAATGTAAATAGACATAATACGGTAAAGATAGATTTATACTTAGTCATATCATGTACATATGTCCGTCATCGGGCAATATTACAAACAAATCACTCAACATTATTTTCTTGTGCACTATATGATTATTCAATATTGATTACTAGTGCCATGATTATTCCGTATTTATGCCAGTTGAACGGACATACATACATACGTCTGTAAGTATGAACGACCCTTGTGTGAATTGTTGCGTAGTTTGTCCACGAGAAAAGTCAGGTGAGCATGTTATGTGGAATGTAAAATATGTAACCGTGGTGCCCGCAATAATAGGGCGCAGCAAAGCGGCCTATTTCTACACCAGTAAGCTCTAGTTTCCAAACTTTTAGAAGCTCATTTTTCCGCTTCAGTTATTTTAAATTATCACTGCCAGCATTAGTTTTTTTCAATTATATACAGGTTAGTTAATTTTTATATACGACTTTTCTGAACCGTACTATTATGCCTTTAATCCGCAGGGCATTTTTCTTTTCTAGTAAAAGTTAATAACTCATTATTTATTCACAGCCTGCTTGTAAAAACGTTAAAAAAGGTTTGCAAATACCTTTGGGGATATTTTGGCCAACTTTCAGCGAAACTGATTGAGAAACTTTTAAGAAATTGAGAAAAGTTTATATCTCGAAAGTTTCTCTATCAATTTCGCTGAACGTTTGCTAAAATATCCCCAAAAAGATTTGCAAACCTTTTTTAATGTTTTTGCAAGCAGGCAGGCAAAGAATACCTAATTAGTTAATAACCTTTTATCCCTATCTTAATGCTTATCAACGCATCAGCATAAGTATGCTAGTGTGTTACACAGAAAATCTACGCGTTGATTGGTCAGCCACATGTTGCACAAAATGTCAACATGTGGCCTTAAAACGACCAATAGCCCGTTTCAATAAACTCACAGGTCCACAAATTTGTGGGCCTGTGAGCCTGTGCCTGTGAATTCTGTTTCAATATCTCACAGGCACAGGTCACAGCTCACAGGCCGCAGGCCACAGACACAGCGAAATTCATATAACGCACGTATAACAGCGGGCTGTTTTTCAGCAGCGTACCTATGTGTGTTTGCTGGCAAGCCGAGCATGCAGTCACATTGTGTGCGTCACCTGTGCAATAGTGACCTGTGCCTGTGGCCTGTGACAGGCGGCATTTTATGCTTATTGAAACGGGATTCACAGGCACCTGCGGCCACAGGTCACAGGCCCAACAAATTTGTGCCTGTGGGCCTGTGAGTTTATTGAAACGGGCTACAGCGCATCTGCCTGTGCTAGAACACAGGCAGGCTGGAGAGTGTCTCACTCTTCTTCTATAAGAGAGTGAGACGCTTACGTCTTGATACAGCTAAGCTCTTTTTTCAGTTGACACTAAAATGAACGAAAACGAAACGAAAACGGAAATGAAAACGAAAACGAAAGTGAATTGAAGCGAAGCCAACTTTTTCGGTTTGCGCAACAAAGGTTCGCATAAATTGACGAGCGGTAGACAAATTAAAGCAGCTGAAAGCTGCTTATTGATTCAAATATTTAAACGGCGGGGGGTGCTACTCTTCAGTTGACCTTGTTACTTATGTGTAATAGTGTTTCGTAACAGTGTCTGTAAGTTGAATTTATGTTAGCTCAAATTAATACAACAATGTATCAACACTTGAATAATACCTAGTCCTTTAATAAATATTTAACACGTGTTTGATGTCACCCTCTTTAAAAAAGTCGTTGAGTGTCGTGGTCCTTGACCTCGCTGGTCAGCTGTTGCTAGATCCTCTGTCAGCTCTAAAGGTCATGTTGGGCAAGTTGTCAAAAGTTGACAGCTAAAGAAAACGAAAACGAAAGAAAAAGCGACGGTAATTGAAGGAATATAAGATATCCCTTGATATCTAGCGAAAAGTAAGGAAAACGAAATGAAAACAAAAACGAAAACGAAAAAGAAAACGAAAGAAATGTCAACTGAAAAAAGGCGTAGCTGTATAAGCGAATAAGCGTGGCATTTGTTGTTACTGTGTTGGGTTTTGTACAGTTCACACATTAAGCGGACGGGTTTTAGAACATGGTGTGCTTCAATGGACAATTCCAGTGGTTGCTTAGCTGTACCATAATTCTCTATTATATTACCCCCGGTCATTTCTTTTGGTCAAATGCAAGTAAGTAAGGATAATTTTCAGGGTCGATTCATACTTGCAGCCATATGTCCGGTCAGCCGGCAAAACTATAAAAAAATTGAGCTACTAGTAAGTATGCATTAGATCAGATTAAAATACCTAGTAGTTTTTTTCCAACTGCACGGACGGCTGTCAATTTGGAATCGACCTTTAAGCACTGCTAAACATGAATGCTTAACTTCTAGTTATTTTTTGTCACTACGGGACAGGTATGATTCATTTGGACTAATAGATCAATCGGATTTAGTTACAGTACCGACAAAAATTACTTGCTACTGACTCTGTCCAAGCGAAGTCGGAAACACTTGACTCAATTAAAGTGTAGTACAATACATGTATACTTTGACTCCGGACTTCCAGGGTCTGTAGCAGGTAATTTTGGTCGGTACTGTAGTTATGAAGTTTGGTTACGTTCGCTTTTAATCTAATATAATACGTTTCAATCCAGTTAGGTGTAAGCTTGCTAGACCTTCGTTTGAATGGAAGGAAAATCGACAGAACGAAAATTTTGAATAAAACAGAAAAAATAAAAGAAAAAAATTAAAAGAAATCGGCTTCCACTGCGAAATAAAAACAATTATTACCGCTTTAACGGCTTCGAATCGAAAGCAATTTTCTGCTCTAACATAACAGTTGTCACTTGACCCGCCACGAAAATTGACAGAAATGCTGTTGAATAAACTTCCAACTTTTTTCAATAAAGAAAAATACCTACAAGAAGAAAAATTTAAAAGAAAAAGAAAAAATTACACTGAAATAAAGGACTATGTAATGTATCTTTAAGCATAATTTCAATGATGTAACTAAGGTTCACTACTTAAACACAAACACTGAAAGCTTTTCCTCACGGACCTACGAAAAGGCACTTCTGGTTGTTGACCGGTTCATACTCGTTCTTGTTCTTGTCCCTATCGTTTTGTCCTTAAGCAATTCCAGGAAAACTATTTGGCGAAATAAGCCAACTTTTCGCATAAATAAAGTTAGGCTTACTTTGCAGATCGTTTGCAAAACATTAGCCGAACCCTAGCGTCAATTATTCACAGCAGCTGATTAAATTAGTCATTGTCGCTGTTCCTGTGTCCTTAAGGACAAGTATGAACCGGGCTTTACGGACACGAACAAATATGAACCAGGCTTATTGTTTTAGATCACGCCGATGGCTACACCAGATTGCGCCGAGTTGGCCTAGCCGATCCCGTTGCAGAGCTTTACATGCGAACCAGAAGAAGATTAGGTAGGATTAGGTTTTGTCGACAAACCTGATTAACCTAATCTCCAAAACTTCCTACCTATGACTGTTAAAAACAGTTAATAGAGAAAGATTGCTTCAGATACTGCATAATTACTTGCGGCTTATGGTTAATATCGCACACATGAGGTTCAAATAAATCATGATTCTGATTTTGCTACCTACCGCATTACCTCGAATAAAGCCCCAGTTAAGCAGTAATGAATTAATAAAACCCATGGGTAACATATACAGTAACGTAGGTACATAACATATACACATTATCGGCAGAAACAATCAGTTAAGCATTAAGATCAAGTTTTAGTATTTGTTTCAGGTGACGATTATGCAGAACTGGTCAGCACCAAACACAGACGCCTAATGGCTGACCCGGTGGCTGAGTTGTTCATGCGAACCCGAAGATCAGTAAACGCAGTTCCCGGTGGGTAGGTCCATAATAAACCAAGCACTTTTGTTGACGAGCGTATATGTTTTGACACGAAATATGTGGTGTCGCGCTTTATATTCAAAGAATATCCTCAGTACTGCAAGCATGTTGCAACGAACTTTGTCTGAAATTCAACATTACTAGCAAAACGTGCGTTATAAAATATAAACATTAACTGTAGGTATCGGAAAAATTAAGCGCTGCATGAACCTAAAACTATTTTTGTATTTCTCGTCTCAGTTCAGATACAGTTTACAATACGTAGTTTTATTTACATCGTGCATTTTTTAAGCATCTTACATTATTTTAACAGTTTTGAAAAAATTAGTATGTATTTATGTAATTTCAGACAGTTCTAAAAGACCCAGCATTGGACATTCCGACTCCCTCGCAGAAATTTACATGCGAACAATGAGAGGTAGCTCTAAGTTTGATAGGTGCTGTACTGAATTTGCCCAAAAGTTGATTTAGCTAATTAAATAAAAACGACCTATGTACCTATACATATATTTAGGATTAGTACTCCATGTCCCATTTTATTAAAAAATCGCGTATTAACAACGGACACTCACTCAGGCGTCACAATGTAACCACTTCTTTCTCAGCAGAACAATATTACCAGTCCAAAGAGCTATGGGCATAGCTAGAGTGTGAGTCGACCTTATATGATCGCTGCACAAATTACTTTAGATTGTTTGTCAGCAGTCGGATCAGGTTTATTTTCCCTATTTTCCCACACCGAGGCAGAATCTAGTAGGTAGTGTTCAAGTTTCATTTTTATAACTTTTCAATTTTTAGGTCGGGTTCACACTGGCACTTGCACAAGCACAGGCACAAGCACAACGCTTGTTCAAAAATTTTGTCTTTCGCACAAGCACAGCCAGCGTAGATTTTTCCTGTTGTGCCACAGCACAACAGGTCTCTAATTTTGATTTCTGGCGGAACACACTGGGCTTGCAGTGCAATGTACGTCTGTGCGTTAGTTTGCTTTGCATATTAGAGCTACTGCGCGAGCGTCACATCATTGTCTAGTGTAAAAGTTACACTGTAAGCACGGAACAAGCACGTTTTGCGAGTAAGGATAAATTGATTTTGTTTGATTTCGTTGCGACTTTCTTGCACAGCCGAGGATATTCTTCGAATATAAAACGCGGCATCAAAATATTTTAAAGCCAACCAATTATTAAACAACGACCACTACTGAGTTTTATCTCATTTTCGAGGCAGCGACGTCAGTACTAACGGTTAAAAACATTCAGAAAATTAATGTGGCGTCACTTTAGTTTCATACGTTACGATAGCTATGTAGTAGCTGCAGTCGTCAACGTTTTGAGTACAATTCGTCTATGTTTTGTGTAACATTCACTTACTTAATCCACGATTTTTTATCGCCCAATTTAGGATTTTTATATTACGTATGTAAAGCCAAAATCGCGCTAGGGTCAGCCGCTGTGTCGGTCAGCGAAAGACGTCGTGCAAAGTTTGACAATATTTTGGCAAACCACCAAACAACTTTTGAGTTTATACATCAAATTTTGAGTGATTACTAAGTTAATTACGAAACTAGAGATCGTGTCCATGTATAACACTGTAACATATATCCGGCATCTATATGTACTTATATAGACAACCTGATGACATTCACAACCGCAGCATGGTAAAGCCTGTTTCACACGAGGGCGCATTTCATGGCGCATTTGATGGCGCATTTCATTGCGCATTACATGGCGCATTGCATGCAACGCGCCATGGAGCAAAATGCGCCCTCGTGTGAAACAGGCTTAAGGTTATAAGACAGTATTTTCAATTTCGGACATGCTGATAAAAAACAATCTATGCAACATTGTTGCGACAGGTTTCCTTTCTTACAACAGTGTTACAGTGAGAGGCCCGCTGCATAATAGAATTTTCTGCCGGTACACACACACACACAGCACTAGCAGCCTGATATATATAATCGCATATACAACACACAAGCTGCTGAACGATGAAGCCTAGATTATCACACAGCATGAGTACACACACCCACACAAATAATGCAATTTTGTGACCTGCCGAATAATACAGTGTAACTTTACACTGTGATAGGAGATACGTGTTAAAATTCCTTTTGCATTATAGTATATACGCGGCGGCTGAGGCCGCCGCGTAAAAATGTCAATGTGCGTTTGTTTAGTTCATGTGTGTCACATAGTGCGCGTGTGTCACATTGCTGATAGTACCAACATTTGACCAGATAATTTTGTTGGCAGCATCTTATGTTTCCTGCAAACTGTAGTCATTTTTGGTCATGAAAATGAATACACTTCTCACTCATCAAAACAACACATTCCTACATAATTTGTTTTAAAACTACTTCCAGTTTTTGCATAAACAACTTATTGTAAGATTGCATAAAAACGCATTGAACTTTTGCATACACATTTTACAATAAGATAATTATCTGCTGCACAACAGGTTTTAGCTGACCTGCTGGTCAGCTTACTTGAACCTAATTCTTAATACTTACTGAAGGTTTTGCCGCAGGTTGGGCTTGTTTTGCTGTCAGTTTGGAACTAGGCATAGAGACAGAGTAGAATAAAGCGGAAAAGTGTTACTTTGGGTTCGAAACCGTGTCGGAATGAATCTCATATCTACTGAAAAATAAACTGCTTTGAAACTTTTTCTTCTTTCTTTGAATCTAAATATAGTTTAATCTTAGAAATCCAATTACGTTTTAACTTCAGTTTTTCACTTCTTTCCTGTGTATGTATGTACCTAGTTTTCCTTCTTCCATAAAATAGTCCGAGAAAGTTTCAAAATTTTCAAGTTTTCAGCCTAATTTTCATGCTGAAAACGCAGTTTCTAACAGAAAGAAGTTACATTGGCGGGCTTCAATTTTATTGGGTGGGCTTGTGCTTGTGCAAGTTCCAGTACGAATGTCTAGGCGTTGTGCTTATGCCTGTGCTGGTGCAAGTGCCAGTGTGAATCCGGCCTTAGGCTGGATTCATACTTTCGTCCGTATGTCCGTTCAGCCTGCAGAATGACGTCACTAGCAGCGTAGTGCAGTGGATCAGCCAACGCATGTGACGTCATTATTTCGTCATTTTGTCGGCAGAACGGACGAAAGTATGAATAGAGCCTTAGTGTTCTTACAATTAATTTTAGCAGCCAAACGACTTCCAAGATCTTCAGCTGTCGTGAAACCGAAAAAACTGCAATAGATCATATAAGTCAATAGTGTGAACGTATTTTGAATAAACGTGTGTCGCTGTTAAGTGAAACTAATCAGTTTCGATTTATATATTTCTGTCACGTCAAACCTGATTTATCGATTGAACATGGATTGAGTGTGACCTGAATCGAATTCACCATTACAATACGGCTATTTGGGCTACTGACAGCGCGCACACACTACACGATACTTGAACTAGGACTCCGTTACATTTACATATCTGCAAATGACAACACACTATCACGTGTAACAGCAAATTTTGGGGACCCTCCCGCCTTCCCTAAACATTAAGCACAAACTGATTACATTTTTGAACGCTAATATACCCGTTAGGTAAAAAGCGTTGACCGAAAATTTAACACTCGAAGCAAAACTACCGATTTCTTTATCCCCGGCTGAACCTAGTTTAGGAAGGACCACATTTGGATGTCTTCACCCCCACTACAGTCTATCTACTTATTGTGTGTAAGCAATAAACATATTTGTCCACAACTATTAAATTTATCGAGAGTAAATAATAGTGTCTCTCTTCTACATAGAGTGCGGCACCATTACTCTTGATATTATATACCTGTCGTTTATATCTACGTTTCTATTGTCTATCTAAAAGTGCACACTCTGTAACTGCTAAGTAATTACTGATAGTACCCTACTAGCCCCAAACCGCATACACGGTTACACGCGTGTATAAGGCTTGGGTCCGTGTAGTTACGTGTGGTTACGTGTAATCCGTGTGGTTACGTGTAACCGTGCGCAGCCCTAGTAGTATCAGAAGGAAACGCCACGATGTGATACGATAAGAAGGTTATAGATAAACTTTAATAATTATAATGCGATGCACGTGAATACAAAAAAAACACCAAATCGATGCACAAATAAAGTAATATAACATTAAAAAACGTACAAAATACAAAAGCAATCACAAAATACTCCAGCCTTTAAAATGACCAACCAACTGTCGCAACAGAAAAATCAGCTATGTTGAAATTATAAACCAGACGCAGAGTAAAAGTGGGTTTCCTCGGATTTTGTGCATTACGGACGTTGAAAGTCAAAGGTCCGTTTACTACAACAAAACAGGCAAAACGACACACAGGGGTGGACGCGGGTCAAAATTTTCGACCGTGAAACCTAACTCGCGTGAATTTAAGTGAAACTTAGTAAGACGCAAGTAATTAATATCTTGGTATAACTTGACCCACCCATGCAAACAAATTGCGATATCAACTCAATAAAATAACCCAGCTGTCTTTTTCAAACTTCCTTACACACGATAACAACCACTATAAATGCACAATACGGATATGTATTAGCCACAAAACCTGTCCAAAGAATGTTTCAGTGTTGGTCATAAATTCACAAGAATGCCGTCATATGGAACAGGTCAAGTCGAGCGTTTCGTCGTCTTAGAGTGGCCGGTCCCTGACGCGTCCAGGACGAAGTTATTTGATCGGGGGGCAACAGGGTTGTATTAAATGCGGTGGTGCGGGGGCTGAAATAAAAACAAAGACCAATAAGAGGGGGCCTTAAGATGAATTCTCATTTTTTTGGGGGGGTATGACTCAAGAGGCTACTTAGCAGAAACTTCTCTTTTTAAAGGAGGCGGTAGGATTTTTTTACCTCTTTTAACTCCCTTCCCCAAAAGTGTTCGGCACTTTCCGTTCCCCCACTTTGCAAACTTCGCCTGAGTGACTCCAAAAATAGCGTAGGATTGGATTAGAATTAAAAACTCAGGATACACCTCCCGTCGATTCT
Source organism: Trissonchulus sp. WLG1_4 (assembly GCA_030248245.1). Classification (NCBI taxonomy): domain Eukaryota; kingdom Metazoa; phylum Nematoda; class Enoplea; order Enoplida; family Ironidae; genus Trissonchulus; species Trissonchulus sp. WLG1_4. The sequence goes on from JASANF010011184.1 coordinate 74,994, forward strand.
GAGAAGTGAAAATGAGCCTAAACGCCAGGGTATATTCAGACGAAGCTAAGAAGTCTTGGACTTAACGGATTTAAAACGCACGCTTAACATTGACGCACAATGACGTGCATAGTAAATTATTCTAGTGTAAACTAAAACGCAGCGCAAAAAAGTTAAGCCCGCTTAACCCGAAGGTTTTGGAATGACATTTTCAAGCATAATTTTTAAACCATTTAATCCAATTAATCCACTAAAATTAATCCACTTAATCCGGAAAAGGTATGGGGCCCTTGTACTAACCCACTGGCTGTCAACTGATAGACCTGTCCCTTGTTGGTGCCATAGACGAGCCCCTGTCCGGGCGTGGGCATCCAGGCGGCGCAGTTTAGACTCAGATTGTTGTTGGAGGGGGGCGGAAAAAGGGGGTCGCCCTCGGGGGTCCCCTCCTGCTGCTCCAAGCCCGTGTAGTGCTCCATATTCATCACCAGCTAAAACAGTCAGTGCACAATAAGCCTGGTTCATATTGTCTTGTCCTTAAGGACATAATATTATGGACATGCGTTTGAACTAATAATTTATATTATACTGTCTAGAAGTGACCTCAACTACTATCGTCATGCAAAAAATGGACTTGTCCTTTTGTCCTTTTCCGCCCGTTTCATGCTTGTCCTTAAGGAACAGGGGACAGGGGACAGGGCACAAGTGCGATTGTCGGCTAGCTGATGTGAAGCATTGACCAAATCGTTTGGCCTATTTTTTTTGCACAAAAACTGGACTTAACCCTGTTATTCTTCATGCAAAAAACTGATCCTCATTTGGGCAGGTAGTTTAGTTTTCTTGGAGTTGCTTAAGGACAAAACAAATACTGACAAGCATAAGGACGTATATATAAACTCATTCAGTACAGAAAGGCAAAACCAGACACGCACCGCAGCGGCAGCCCGCACCGCACCCAACCCCCACCCCATAAACCGGGTGTTTCTTGTCTCTATCGTTTTGTCCTTACCTAGTTCCGAAAAACTACCGTTCTCAATTATTGAGCCCAAATTTTGCATAAAAAAGCTGAGGCATGCTACTTTGTTTACGAAAAAACAAACTTGAACTGCGGCGACTGACCCAAACTAAATTATTGAATCGACCCTAACTGATGGAAAACAGATAAAAAACGACTACAAGTTAGTACAGTCTAGAGGAATGGCACAGCTGTAAAAACTACCTAACCAGAGCAATAGATTCGTTTTTTTGCGAATCACTTTTTAGCGACAAATTTGGTCATCACAATATTCAGATAAAAAGTTATTTTGAAGTAAACGAAACTGAGTAAAAAAAGTCTAGTCAGACCAGTAGGCTATAATTTTGGCAATTTTTGTACAATATGAGCCCACAGTATTACGCCTAGACTCTACGACGTTTTAGTACTAAACTAAAAGCACAACATATTGTTTGCAAAATGCAAACACTATTATAGAAAAAAACAAGCTTACTGAAAGAATCTTTTTATCGGGTTCATCCGATTCGCACAACCTGTATATTTGGCCAAGAGTCTAAAAAACACAGCACGAATTCTGGATTAGACAGGAGTGAAGCACAAAAAGCAAGGTAGTGTATCCAAAACTTAAAAAATAATCCATCATACGTAAGGCATAAAAACTTAAAAAATAATCCATTATACGTAAGGCATGTTTCACTGAACCTTCACTTCAGTTTAACGTTTGTAAATTCGAAGCTTATAGTAGTATTACAATATTATAGTAATTCAATTTCCAATTTTTAAGTTTAAGCCTTTTTAAGTCTTCTGTTTTAAGGTTTTCTCGTTTGGACTGTTCAGACAGCTATTTTGTGTTATAAAAACTTACTAAAGTCTGACCAAAAATAATTGCTGAACCCGGAGACAAAACAGGTGGCGTGATTTTTGTGACTACTCGCTGTACTCTTGATGCTAGAAATTAGTTCGTTTCGTATTGAAATCGCGCGTTTCTTTTTGTTTCAGGAACGTCCAGCATTTTTTAGTCAAACTTCAGGCCAATTTAGTACCTCAGCTGTGAGCTGTTATGTGGCTATATAGCCTTACATGGTCATTATTATTCACAAACTTATTTACAAGTAATAGTCAGTACAAAATTCTGTTTCATATTATTATATATTTTGACAAATATACCCATTTAGACCCAGTCAGTACACAATTTTACACAGCTTTGGTGAATAACGAAAAAAAGATGACAAACCTGGGGTGAATGAGACAGCCTAAGGTATCGCCTGGAAGCTAGACCGATCAGCAAATGCTGGCAGGTGGGAGAAAAACTGATAGATATGGCATTAGGTCCTGCAATTACAGGGGAAGAACCTTAAGAGCCTGTTTTTGAGTTCGGATTACATGGATTAGATTAGAGGAATTATTTAAACAACACCGCACTAATTGATTGAAACGTCGTCAAATTAGACTATTAAGGTGCTTAAACATGCAATTTTTTAAAGAACTGAAGCAATTCTGTGGAAAGATAAATAAATAAATAATAATATGTCAACTTATTCGGTTAATTTAAACTTGCGGTCAGACGCAAAAAATACACAATTTTTGACTACAAAAACTAGCTACAAAGTAAAAGTTCCATCCTATTTTAAATTCCCAAGTTCAATAAATTTGTAAAACTTATTAAAACTTTCCAAAAGCTAAAACCAGTCAATTTCAAAACCAATAAACGAATTGGATTAAAATTTACAAAAGTCTGCTTAGTAAGTAAAGTATCTCACAATTAAATAAAGTTTAGCGACACAAATTTCAACCTAATTCGTTTACTAGCAGTACAGGACCAAAATAGCCCTTATAATATACAGCTCCGTCTTATTTAATACTGACCAAAGGCCTTCCTGTAAACCACTTTTCCTTTATTCTCCGGTCGTAAGGAGATGATATTCAGGACCGTATCAGCCCAGAGGGCGCAGTCTTCCGAATTCTCTCCGAAAGTGCCCATCAACTGACCACAGGGAGAAATGGCCACACTGGAATCATTGTGCAGTTTACAGCGAGTCACCAGGACGTTACGGTTGCCTGGACAAAAAGGGGATTAAACGGATTAGACGGCTTAAGGTGATAATCACGATTCGGATTTTCCGGTGATGCATAATAAAGAAACCATGGTAGCCAAGTTTCGAAGGGTTCTTTCGAAGTAATAAATCATATAGATAAGATTCATAATAAATCCTGAAGGAGGATATACAGGTGATAATATCCCATGACAATATTATCATGGTGATTTTTCATTGACGCCACAAAAAACTGGGAGTCTAGTTGTTGAAGAATCTAATCTAACTGGTCAATAATATCGATTATATTCAGAAGGAGTACATTATAGGCCTCTCTAAATTTTTTCGCAATTTCCTTGACAAAATTCGGTGGTGAGAAGCGTAGATTTCAAACTTGAAAATCCATGCTGATCGGTAACCCTGAACATATTTTGATTAAAATTAATAAATCAGTTATTAAGCGACTATATTATCTCATAAAATCAAAAGACTTACGATCAGAAATCTTTGGTAAAATTAGATTAGAGAAATCAAAGGGCCACTGCTGAATGCGGGCGGTCAAATCCAAAATATTATTAGCGATCGCAACGTCACCGTTTCCAATAAAAGCTCCTGAAAATAGAAAAGAATATTTTTGATCTTTTTTTACTACACGCTACTTCATCCCAATATTTTAAGGCCTATTCACACGAGGGCGCATTTTGCTCCATGGCGCATGAGCGGGCGCACACGCACACTTGCCTAGTGCATTGTGTGAAATAAGGCAGCAGGCAGAGTGAAAATAGAATGCGCCCGCTCATGCTCATGCAAACAAATTTGAAACAGCTTAGAATGCTCAAAAGAATCTAAAATTGCATTTGTTACAGAGAAAGTACTGAGACGAGGCAATAATTATTTTTTCCAGCGAAACAATTTTACTGCTACTACGCAGTACTTCATAATAAAGCTAAAATGATTATAATATCACCAAAATATAAAAAAAAAAACAAAAAAAAATAAACAAAAAAACTAACCAGCAATGGCACGATTTATAGCCCGATTCAGATCATACGAGCTTTCCAAATCATCCTGTTCGTCTAGGAGCTGTGATCCGAATGAGATTCGTCCATTATCGCCCGTATGCAGATCCGAAGTGGCCAGAACGCTAGCGTGCGGTGCAAACATGGTCCGGGCCGACGCTCGCATAATCCGTGGTCGAAAGTCCATACTCGACGGTTCCAGGAGGTCTGGGAAAACAGGTCGACGCAGTCTAGGCAGCGTGGTCGAGTCTAGACTATCTCTGGTCGGGGCTGTGAAATCGACAGCTCGCATGCGCTCAGCCGTCTGCACGGTTAGCGGCAGGACAATGCGGGGAGCCCTGTGGGTTGGGGAGCGTGCCCGGGGCCTAGGTAGTCTAGACTGTAGGCTAGACCCAGTCGGCAGCATGGGGCTGCTACGCGCAGCAGAGGCCGCCGCAGCAGTGTTGGAAACCCGTACAATGTCCGACTCAACTGCACTTGTAGACGTGGCCGCTAGCTCAACCATATTCACGCGTACAGTATCACAAATGTTGCGCTGCGACGCAACAGCACTATCGGCAACACTGTCGCCAGGCGTCAAATGTCGCCTCTTTATAAGGCCAAGTGTGTTACGCGTGGTGGAATCTCCAGTAGCTAAACTAGAACTGCTGCTACTGCTGGTTTGGGGACTATCGTTATCAAAGGGATATCGCCGTCGCATAGCCCGTCGAATTGAACTGCTATTGTTATTAGAATCGCTCGCTCCTGGTTGATGCTCTGAAGCCTGGTCCATACTTGTAGACACAGGGTCTACACTTGTAGACCCAAGGTCCACATTTGTAGAACTTGAGTCTACATTAGCAGAGTCTGCAGAATTTCTGTCTACACTAATTGTGCTATTTATCGAAACTGAGTCTGCACTGGCAGTGGATACTGTAGAAACTGGGTCTAATCTTCCAGAATTATGGTCTACATTTTCAGAATTAGCGTCTAAAACTGTCAAATTAGACTCAAAACTCGTCGTATGATCTACAGTTGTAGAATTAGCAGCGTCCACAGACACTGTAGTCTCAGAATCTTCCACAGTTGCGATAGGTGTGGTTGTTACGTCAGAATCAGACGTGGGAACGTTTGGATCATAAAGTAGATCGGAAATTGTAGAACTTGAGGGCGCTGGGTCGTCTGGGGCAGAACCAGCTGGACGGCCATAGGAGGGCAAAAGTGGTGTTCTAAATTAAAAAAAACAGTAATTAAATACTAAATAGTTAATTAATATGCACGTGCAATTAATTAATTAATCAAAATAAAATTTCAATCGATTAATTAATCGTATATTAAAATCTCAGGGCCAATTACTAAAATGGATTAAACGGATAAGGTTAAAATTTGTTTGCCTAATAACTTTAATCTCGATGTTGAGGTAGACTTTATGAAATTTCGTGCACAAGCGGGAGGTGCTACAATTAATTTCTATCGCAAATTTCGATCAAATCCATAAACGATGTCATGAGTTCTTGGCAAAACAAATTTTAAATCAATCCGTTTAATCCATGTTAGGAACTGATTGGTCCTAGAGACAAAAATTGTGAAATAATTTTAGTGCTAACTTTCATTTCGTTTGAGGGTCTCAAAGAAGTTCCATTAGATTCAATGTCCATCTCACAGATAATATGATATTATGATCGATAATCGATAATATGATATTATGATATAATCGATATTATGATCGATAATCGATAATATGATATTAAAAATAGGAAAATCTAACCGAATGGAACTGAGAACACACTCCTTCCACCGCCCAATGAAACCACGGAAAACTGAAACAAAAATTTGCAAATTAATAACTCGAAGTAGTCAAATAATGTAAAAATAAATTAACTAGATTACAATACGTGCATTGAATGGATTAGCTAATCCACTAGCTCATGATTATCGTCTACTACGAAGCTACACGCAATTTTTCACATCAAAAAATACTACTATCAAAACCGACACAAACAAACTCATAATGTATTGAGTACATCTACGTTAACATTGAGATAGTCTACACAGCTAAATTTGATTATTTGTCACATCGAGTAAATCCACTTCAACTTTGAGCAAGTTATTAAGCAATCAAACTCGTCTGCCCAAAAAATGCTGAACACTGAGGGCCTATTCCTTTACCGAATTAAAGGGTTAATTATAATCGGATTAAACGGTTCAAATATTATGCTTAAAAATGCCATTCCAAAACCTCCGGATTTAACGGACTTAACTTTTAGTGCGCTACTTATTAATCGAACTGAACGGACTTAACTACGCACGCTAATGTTAAGCGTGCATGTTAAATCCGTTTGGTCCAGTGGTAGTTTTGGAATGAGGTCAGACTAAAATTAAGCCGCTGACTTATTTTAACTCTTTTAGTTCGTTTAGTCCAGTTTGTCATTCCAAAACCTCGGACTAAAATAAGTCTAGTACGTTTGATCCGGTAAAGGAATAGGCCCTAAGACAAAACAGAACATGAAAGTTCACTTTAATGGCTGGCATTCCGTTGAGCCAGCAATGAAAACAAGAGCCCACCTCTGACTTCATCACACAGTTGTGATTGGACGCGAGCAATGGTCACGTGATCTGAGGGAGACATGCTGGTGAGGGTTTGGTGCAGAAGACTGTCAATTCGACGCTGACCCGCTCGCAATTCTGAAACAGAAAACAATAATAGTCACAAATAGATAGGGGGGGGGTTCAAGAAAAGAGGTTCATTGCCGCCCCCCAACCCGTTTTGAAACAGCAAAATAAAAAGCCAAATACGTCGCCGAAACAAGCGCCAGAATAAAAGTTACTCTAATTCCTGTAACCGCTGAAACTGCATCTAGGTGACCGCAAAATAACCAAAATAAAGATATAAACGAATGAACTGCCGACAAAATTTCCAGTGTTTCTGCAAATATTTATCGTTTTTTACGACAAATATGTGACAAATTTTGCTCACAAAATACGCTATTTGAACGGAATTAATTAATGAGCATGTGGAAAGAACTTGATTATTGATTTCATTTCGATTTTAACAATTTAATTTTATTAATTAATTAATTAATAGTGACTAGAAAGTACCATAAACACACTCAAAATGAAATAGACAACTTGTTAGCACTATGTAATTACATTACAATACAGCTGTACTTTAGTAAAATAGTCAAGAGTTTACAAAACTTAGTCTTCAACTCAAATTTAAGTAAAACTGAAACGGCTTCAGATTGAGTGCCCGAGTATTCTTAAATCCAAATAAAAACAAAAATCAAATAAATAAAAAAACAGCGTTACCATGCAGCATGGTATCAGAAAAAGCCGTAAATTCGTTGGCCTCCGTAGACTGCAGCATAGACTGGTAGACCAGGCTCATGGTATGCGCGTCGTTTTGTAATCTCTCTAGTTGTCGCTGTGGCGATGTGACCGGGTTCCCCAGACTATTGGACAGCAGAATATCTTGCAGGCGAGTGAGGGCAAACAGAATGTGTCGGGCCGGGTCCCGTTCCAATTCCTGGCGACTACGCTGCCCGAGCGATTCTTCTATACGATCCTGAAAGTAGTCGTACTTAACAGTCTGAAGTTTTTCATGTCAAGACACAATTTTTTAGCCCGACACAGCTTGGACATACCTATATTTTCAAAAAAACCTAGTCTCGTCCGTAAGCTGTTGTATTTTTAGTGATAGGGGGCGTATCTTGTTTGGTCCGGAGCCCCTCTCTTCTTTTGGTCGCGCGTCGCTTCTCACTTCAGCAGGGTTTTTTTTCAAAATCGGATTTCATCATTCTGGCGTCATTTTTAAATTCCTGTCGTCATTTTTATTTTTCGTTCGTCAAAATTAAATTATGGCTTTACAGCACCGTTGCGCTGCAGCAATATTGCTAGTTACATTACCTTACATTTTTATGAAAATTAAGCTGTTTTTTACCTAGTTTTGTCCAAAATTTGTTCGAATCTGTGTTTTTTGGCCAAGAAAACATGTAAATTACTAAACTAAATTACCTTTTTTAACTATGAGGAGGGTTTGCTTGTCCCGGAATCTTAAGTCTAGGGGGAGCTTGCCCCTCAGACCCCGTTGTACGTCTATGTGCCGAAGATTTCGGTCAAATAAAGCAGAAAGAATTCGGAGAGGGCATGACCTTGCTTTAGATTTCTTGTAACACTAAAGGGAAACGTAGGAAAGGTAGCATAGGAAATTTGTTTAATTTTGGACATAATTTGGTGAATTGGAGTTATAAAAAGATTTGCCTCCTTATTTATTTCTTATCGGTATTTATCTTTTATCTACCGAATACCATTTAGCAAATTGGCTAAAACGACCAAAAAAGTTTTAGCAGACTCTCAAAAATTTTCGCCAATGCTAACGTTTTGGCCCAGCAAAAAAGGCAGAATTTAACATAATAATTTGCCGATAACAAACTAGCAGATTGTGCGAACATCATACTATTTTTGGCCGACCGAAAACATCAGAGCTAACATTTTTGAGCTCATAATACCCAAAACATTAAGCCACAATATGCAGGGGTCTAAAAGCGACAACCCTCAAAAACAAAAATGGAGAATTTTTCACTTTTTAGGCCAAACTTGGTCAAATGAAGACGTATCAGAAATTTTTTCGAGCCGAGAAATTAATTATAATTCTAGGGTTTGGCGCTGTCGCGCCAACCCTGATAAATGCAAATCCCGTCAGAAGCAGAACGTCACATCAGATAGTGCACTAGATAGGTATATAAATGTACGCGTGTACACACGCAGAGGCTTTGATGAAAGTTAATAACGAAGACGAGTAAGCCACCAAGTTGCAGGGGTCTGGGGGCGGCAGCCCCCAGAAAAAATAGGAGATTTTTTCAATTTTTAGGCCGAATTTGGTCAAATCAGCGTCAATATTTGCTCAAAACCTTTCATCAAAGCTTCGTCATTTTTATTTTCTGAACGTCATTTTTAAGTTTCATTTCTGCAAATGACGCCATTTTTGACTAAAAAGAAAACCCTGCTTCAGACAGATGGAGTGCTCGTCCTATATCCCACAATTTTTCCAACAATTTATTTGTAGCGATATCTTTGGGTAAAGTTTGATGACCTTTTTGTTAAATTTAGTACCAGACATCAGTGAAGCTGACCGTAGTTTGGTCTAGAAAAAATCATCTGACTTTGATGCGCCCTCCCGGCAAAAAAATTATTGCAAAAAATACGCCGCGTAAGCGTGTCCGTTTGTCCGCATAAAGCGCAACAACTTAGACTGCTATGCACCACTGACTGGTTGGCTGCACAGAAATAACTGCTGGTGTACACACTAGAAGACGCAAAAAAATTGACATGCAAACAAACTCCCATTGCACACTTTGCAAAATGTTCATTAATCTCTATTGGCTTAATACGGACAAACACTTGCGGAATACGGACACAGTATGAACCAGCCTTTAAGTAGACAAGCGACTTATTTCCAGCTTACCTGTAGCTGACACATGTCCGCATAGGTGGACTGGAAGGTTTGCACTAGCCGGTGCGCTGACTGGGACAGATCAACGTAGGATCTCTGCAGCCGATCCACAGCCTCACGATGTCTGGCCATAAACTCTTCCATGCTCGCTTGGGTTATGTCACGAGCATATGCAACTGCGTCCTAAAGAAAAAAACATGCGCAACTGCGTCCTAAAAACTAAAAATTAAACGCAACTACGTTCCAAAAGAAAAAACATATGCAACTGCGTCCTAAAATAAAAAACATACGCAACTGCGTTCTAATAGACATACAAAACTGCGTCTGAAAATATAAAAAACATACGCAACTGCGTTTTGCAACAAAAACATCGCAGCTGCGTTCTATCATAAAGACATAAGCTATAATTGCCTTCTTAAACAAAAAACGTACGCAACTGCATCCTTATGGAATGCGGTTAACGACAACTATGGGTAATAGAAGTGTTCATTTGACAAGGACCTTTTGCCAGAAAGTCTAAAAACTGTCATAATCCTGACAAATTCTTGAAAGTCATCAAGTATTACAAAGAAATATTAAAAAGAAGACCTAAACGAACTAGTCCAAAAATGATGCACGCTGAAAGACAATCCGCCTAAAATAATTCCTACAATGCTATTATATCATTCCATCCTGTTTTAATCCAAACCATTCAGAATATCAGTTAGTCTACCTGTAATCCTTCCAGCACAATCGGTGACAGCGGCGGTTGATCGCCCAGGCCGCTAGTCCCAGAAGTCCGGACGGAGTCTTCCGCGTCCCCCTCCGGCCCGACTTCCCTGCCGACGTCCACATTATTCAGCGCGTCTTCTAGGGTGGCCCGGCGTCGCCAGAATTGCAAATTACTGCGATCCGCCCGGCTGGCCGTCATCTCTGCCTCCGTTAGTTCCGTCAGCGCTACGTCACGTGGGTCCATCAGGGACGCGTAGGCCGAGCGCTGATTGGTCAGCTCGGCGCCCAGATCGCGTAGCGCTGCGGCGCTGCTAGCCGGCGACGGCTCGGACGTTGACGTGGACGGTTGGTTGCCTAGCAACGCGGCGGCGGCTTCACGTTCACGGGCGCGTTGCTCCAGAAACCCGTAGCGCTCTTGCAAGTCGGCGTAGCGCTGCAGCAGCACGTTGTAGCGCTTCAACAGCTGCATGTGGCGCTGAGACAGTTGACTGCGCATGGTGATTAGCTCGCGACGAGATTCCAATAGTTCGCGAAATCTGCAAATAAAAAAATGTTTTTTTTCAAGATGGTGGCCACTTTTTGTAAGTTTTTTGTCTTAAAACAGTGCCTTTCACAGATCATGTATATATGTAAACAGAGACTTAAACTATATTTTTAATTGAACTTAATCAAAAACTATGTACACAATTTTTTTTAATTAGCTCAAAAAGGATAGCTGCCAAGTTCAATATTACAACAATGTAAGCCACTGCAAAGCCAAGCTAGTCATAGCATAAAAGTTTTTTTACTAAATTAGTTTTGTCTTTCCTGCAGGGATCTAGCGGGGGGCGAACCTCTATCGGGACAAGAGCCCAAGCTCAGTGCTAAGTTACAAAATACTGCCCTTGAATTTGATCTAATCAACAAATTCCATATTTTTTAAAAATCCTGTTTATTGTCAAACCTGGAGGGAACAAAAGGCGGAGGCTTGGAATGTTGCGCGGACGGTCTATCCGGCTTAAAGCTGGCATTATTGATTCCGGTGTAGAGGTATTTGCCCAGAGGATCGAATTGAACATACCTAAAACTCACACAAAAAAAGCATCAAAACTTCATGAATTTCTAGTTGAAAAATAATCAACACAGGTGATTTTTTAAGGATTTAGGCTTAAAGTTTCACAAAAACCGGATTCAAAGATACTGTGAGCTCAATTCGTGACACGGACTAGTTAACTAAGTGCTGCTAAAGGGCTAAAAGTCATACTAAAATGGTAATTTCAAAACCTACAAACTGAATAGATATAATCTTTTAGCGCGCTTATATTCAGTCACCAGAAACTAACTTACTACGTACATTATTCTTAAACGTAGATGTGAAATCGTGTTAGTCAGGTGATTATTTAGGAAGGACTTGAAATTAAATCTTACTTCAACATAATATTCAGACATATTACTTCATTAATTGCTATATGCACTTTTAAATACTTTCGGACTAAACTACAACCAGTCCGTCTATAATATAATCCAGATCCAGTATTACCGCATGATCGCCTTATCACACCATCATTATACATAAAAAACCAACAAAATACCAAAGAAGAAGAAGAAGGCAAAAAAATCTAACCGAACACGCTCTTTGACGGAGGGGGACTGGACACTGGCAAAGGGTTCCGGCTGACTCCAGTTCCAGAACAGGAGTTTGTTGCCCGTGGCAATGACCAACAGACAGTCCTCTGGGTGGAAGGCCAGTGAGGCCACTGCCGTCCGTTCGGCCGTACAGAAACGCTCGCAACAGCCTGTCTGAAATGACTGTCAAAATCCCGTTAAATGGGTTAAATGGTCACCAGGTCCAAAAGCAAAGTTCTCCAATTTTGCTTATTTTAACTCTAATTATTGTCACAAATCAGTTAATCCACAAATAATGGCCGCGTTTAATATTTCCACTGGAATATTGGCACTCGTGAGTTCAGAACTCACGATGACCACTTTTTACTCAGCAGAAGAGCTTGTTCAGAATCATAATTACTGTCAATTCGCCAAGGCAGTAAGGCACCTCTACCTCAGATAAGAACAATCAAGCTTGACGGTACACTTTTGATTCAGTGCGTTTGTCAGTATATTTACTAGGCAAACGTGCGCAAAAAAGCCTATAATTAGCAGTTAGTTGGACACGCCTCGCACAGTACAGGCATAGCCAATCAAACTCTGCCTTGAAAATCTGTGGGGTGACGGGTGACGCACGTATTTGCGCCTTCTGGGGGAAAGAGATTATACCCCCTGCAGAAACCTCACGAATAAAAGTATAAAAACTGCTGTATATAAGTTTAATTTAGTTTTGACACACAAGATATATATACATATTAGGGATGTCGCGGATATCCGCATCCGCATCCGCATCCGCGGATGATCCGCAACTTTTTGACATCCGCATCCGCATCCGCATCCGCAAAAATTTGATGCGGATGTGCGGATGTTGCAGATTCGTCAGATGCCACTAAAAATGTGGGAAATCAGACAGCAATTTTAAATTTTGTGCATGTATACGCCAGTATTAGCTCTTAAAACAGTGGAATGAAACATCATTCTGGGTTTTTTGCCTCATTGTTGGTTGCAAATTGCTCTTTTCTAAAGTAGGTTTCACACTTTCACTATATGGTTAAGAATGTTTGATATTGCGGACATTCGAACAAAGTTCTGCATTTTTGAGAGTCATGAGTCATGTAAAAGTATTTTTGGATGAAGTTTGATTTCCAGCTGAAATTTACATACTACAAACTTCTAACCTACTCTATTCGAAAAAGCGTTCAATTTTAATTGACCTCCCCTAGGTTTGGTGGATATAGGGGGACTCCGGATTATTAGGCGAAAAATGCTGTTCCACTGCTTCCAGTGCTCCGACTGATTCCACCCCTAAGGGACGTTTTAACACCAACATGCTATTTGTAGTATTTTACGCATTTTTTGGCAAAAAAATGTAAAATTTCGGCTCATAACTTGTCTAGAACACATTCCAAAATGATCCGCATCCGCATCCGCATCCGCGCGGATGTTAGGAGTCGACATCCGCATCCGCATCCGCATCCGCGGATGTCAAAAAAGTGACATCCGCAACATCCCTAATACATATATACTGATAACATCTGATCCAGAATCCTTCAATAGTGTGCCTAAATAAAAAATAAAAACGTACTTTCAAATCCCAGACTCTGACCTCGCCAGACAAACACCCCGAAGCCAAAAGATCACTTCTTCGAGGATGAAAAGCCAGTGCCCTAAAAAAAATGACACTCAGTTGACCAAAACAAAAAAGTGGGCTCATTCTATTTGGCGGACTAAAAGAGTTAAAATCATGCTCCAAGTTCAAACATAAATTCCTAAATTTGTATTTCAGATTTCTTAATTCCTAAATCCGGACTGAACGGACTCTGAACTTATATAGACAGCACTGACCTTTTAACCAGAATCAATAAGCTGAACTCTCGCGTTGCATAATATTAATTTAATGCCTATCTTAGAAATTCTTTACGTATATAGTTGTCCAGGAATAGGTTTATAATTATTATGCGCTAACATAGACATGAATTAACTCGCTTAGTCCGATAAGTAATCATTTCTGAAAAACGTCCAGTCCCTTTGAACAAACAAGAATATTCTAGCTGCCAAAGCTCGGCACCTTTAGGCCCAGCTCCCCTGGACAAAACCAAGTCCTGCTAAAGCCCAGTTCATACTCGTCCTTGTCCCTATGGTTTTGTGCTTAAGCGATTTCCAGGAAAACTAGCTGGGAAATTAAATCAACGTGTCGCATAAATAAAGTTGGGGTAACTTGCAGGTCGAATGCAAAAAAATTCGCTGAAACGCATGCGTCAATTCTTTACAGCAGCTGACCAAATTTTGTCCTTGTCCCTGTCCCTGTGTCCTCAAGGACAAGTATGAGCCGAGCTTAATGTGAAAAGACAACTACATTTAGTAGAATCATTAGTCATTACCATGGTGTTCTGATATGAGCCTTGAGAGTGTGAGTGATTCGATTGGTCCCCAATTCTGTCACGTAAATGCAATGATCTCCATGAGATGTGGCAACCAGTTTACTACAAATCAAAAGCCATATTTATTTAGTCTAGTGGCTTGGCCTCCACCCTGGGTTTTTTTTCGCTGGCAAATTTTCGCAATTTTGCGAAAAGCTTGAAATTTTTTCGCAAAATCAAAATTTTTTTCGCAGACTTAATGCTATTATTATTATTGTTACTTATTAATAATGTTACAAGTCTAGTACGTCTAGTTAAGACTAGCTCGACCAGATCAGATTGATTCAAGTTGAGTCTGTAGCTTATTTATTATTTCTCATATTCATCTAATTCAGTCCGAATGTATGTAAGTATTGACAATTTGATTACACACGTTGCACGCTGTGTAGTTAGTCCTTATTGCAAGTGTTTTCATAACGCAAGGAGTCATAACGTTTGATATCGCAAACTTTTTAACGTCATTTGTGAGGAAATCGTCAGAACTGTCAAATGAAGGATGACAAGAGGCTGCGAGGTTACATAACCACAAAATACCTTTGATAAAAGTGAGCCGTTTCTGAATATATAGTTGCAGTTTGATAAATTAGTGCCCTTTTAAATTTTACTGCTCAAAGGAAGTTCTAAATCACGTAACTACTCGCTGTTCAGAAGCGGCTTATTTTTTTATTTTAAATCAATTTCGACTCTGCTGATTGACACTCGATCAAACATAAGCTCAGTCAAAATTTGAAATGCGCGGCGCTATTCAGCCTAAGAATGAGTTTCTACAGCTTACGCTGTAGACCTTAGAAAGCAGCAGCTTCAAAAGCTGACTGCAGTCACATTTAAAGGCGAAGGCTGCAGCTTCAAAAGCTGGCAGCAGTCACCTTTAAAGGGACTCATTGTTTAGGCAGCCTTCAGCCAATATTTTGGCTGAAAACTGCCACTTACCACAAGACAACGGCCAAAGCCGAAATCCCGTGGGTTGAGCTGCGAACCTTCCTCCTAGAAGGCCGCAGTTCACAAAGAGAGCAAGCCATCCAAACAGACGGCTTGCTGGTCAGTCAAGACTGACGATCTTCTCATTTTTCAGCCCCCTTATATACTAACTTTAAAACTCATTTGCATATTCATATAGTTTTTGAGCAATACCATTGGCTGATCAAAGCATTGCACATCCCACGTGACTTTACAAAAATGATCGATCTTTGTTATTATGAAAATGAAAAAAGAAAAATGAAAAATTTGCATCGGTCCAGGATCGAACTGGGTATATACCTCTGGTTCCCCGTAACAAATTACGTAGAAACCACACGCTAATCCACTGCGCCACCGGTGCTTCTGAAAACTAATGTTCCAAACATCGTTAAATTTGTAAGTTCCTGCGTTGATTTGATGAAGTTGGCAAAAATAATTTAAAATTTTTAAATTTTGAACCAATTTTGATTAATCCTTATAAGTGTGTTAATAAACATAACTTGATCTTTCTATTGGTATACTCAAATCCGAATTATTATAGTTATCATTTTGCTTAGGATAGTTTATATCCTATTAATTATTGTTACTTAATGCAGTAGACTTATCACTTAACAATTAAATGTTAATAAAACATTATTCCGCCTATACAGATCAAGACTGACGCAATTTTTACCCCTTTTGGATAAAAAGCAACGATTTTGCCATTTTTATTTAAATTTCTGGAGCCTTCCAGAGAATTTTGCGTAATTTTTCACAATTTTCACAATTGATGCTCAGCCGTAAAGAAATTTCAGAAGACCCGGCCAATGACAAAGTTAGGCCTGAAAATGCTTACATGTTTAAATGTTTCTTAATTGTCACCTCCGACCCATATACTGTCTATTAGTGTTACATGCAGTCGGGGTGATGATACATGGAAGAAATTTACACGCACTAGAAATATCAAGTCACAAAGTTGCACGAGTCCGGCCTAAGGGATCAGAAAATTCGGAGAAATTTTCAATTTTTAGGCCAAATTTGGTGAATTGGGGACGTATCGGAAACTTTTTCGACTAAACCACAAAAATCAGCACATAGACCTTACGAGTTCACCTCCACTGCATCAAAATTTTTTCGCAATTTTGCGAAAAGGTTTGAAAATTTTTCGCAATCCTCAATATTTTTCGCAATTGCGAACGTTTTTGCGAAAAAAAACCCAGCCTCCACCACACCCACCCCGAAAATTTTCCAAATTGAAATTTAACACAAGGGTTCCCTTTGGTTTTTTAAAACCCAGCCAAAAATATTTTGCCCTTGAAGAAGTTTTACTAAAACTAACAAACACGTTTCGCAGCCGTCCCCCCATCGAAAAAGTTTCTTCGCGGATCCGCACCTCATTTATTCATATGATAGATACTACCGATCAATTCGAGCCTGCATATTATATATATATATATATATATATATATATATATATATACGTTTTTTGTTTTCTTTTCTTTTCTTACCCATCAGGACTGAAAGTAATCGCATAGGTGGCTTTCGTGTTTCCTGGGAATTTAGCAGGCTAAAATAGAACACAGACACAATCATATCGTTTTCTATACCTTGTACCAATATTTTGACCGTCCTTGTTCCTAGCCAGACGATGAATTATATATTTAATGTTTTAGCGAGTTTTAGCAAGTTTTTAACAAAAATTAAGGCAAAAATCGCAATAACTTGAAAAACATGCGCATAGGAGCCCGTATTATAGAAATATTTTTTATAATTGCAGAGACTTTTCACATTTTTCACCCGAATACGCACCTGTGACCCACCAAAAGTATATAAAGTGTTTATAAAAAGCAACACAAACTAGATCATAAAAAATTCACAGCTAATATTAATATATCATATAACCAGGGTTTTTTTCAAAATCGGCACTGTGTTTAATGTTGTGTAAATTAAAAATTTGCTGTGTAAATTAAGGGTATGTGTAAATTTTTCAAAGTGTATATTTTAGCATTTTTTAGGTAAAAATTGACCGTTTTTTCACGTGAAAAGTAATATTTCGACTTTGAGACTCGAACTACATACGAAAATTATGTCAGTTCAAGTATCCGACACGCCAGGGCAAGCCCCCTAAAATTTCGAAAAATCCGAAACAAGCTCTAACCCCCAGGCCGAGACCCCGTGTACATGCATGGTTTACACAGATACAGAGTCGTTCTATCAGCCAGATCCTACTCATTTTTTTTCAAATCCGGGTGTAAAACGTTTACAGTAGTTTGAAGTAGGACAAGAAATTGCACAGACGGGCTCAGCCTGACTCATTTTTCACTGTGCATGAAATTCACTTTCAAGTGCATGAAAAGAGCAGAAACTGAAGATTTTTTGTTTTGGGGTCAAAAATTAGATTTAGGACAAAGAGGGCACAGGCAGCAATCGCCACTTCGCCAATTTTTGTGATTTTTACAACCAAATAGGCGGTTTAGCAACCTTTCGGGGGAAATAGGGATGTGTAGATCAGTGTGTATTTTTATTTTTTGTTGTGTAAATTAGGCGGCCGATGTGTAAATACACCCTATTTTACACAAAAAAAACCATGCATATAACATACCTTATATTCCAACCGACTGGACAGCAACTGCAGTTCGGCCACCTGCACACAAGCAGCATGAGCTTGCACGAGACCCAATTCACGTCGGCTCAGACAAGCAACAATATTTATCATTTTCTAGGGCAAGTGTGCAATATCATCGTAAGAGAAACTTTAGGAAAACAATAAATTATATATGGCATACGGTCAGACACTGAAAATATGTTCATTAAGGGCATTGTTTATCATATGTACATAGTTTATGAGAGGAAGGGAGCGCAAATGAAGACTCAAAACAAAACATCGCTTCAAGCAGTCGGTTTGGAACAAAATTTCCACAATTTCCACTAAATTTTCACTTATACTACACCTAAAATGATGCTTAGAAGGCCCGACCCTGGCGCCCCCCTTATAGCCAAAAATTTGGGTAACTTTAGTTCGGGGGGGATAGCGGACCTATATCTGGGATCAAGTGCAGTTAAGGGGGGGGAGAAATAGTGGACCTATTTTTTGGAGTAGAGCACCTTGAGGGAAGCATTTTTTGTATATAATAGAACCCCTATCCACACATTTGGATTTTGTGAGTATGATTTCTTGAAAATTGCATTTTCAGTGTTTTTGGAAGTGAACGTAGGCCACAGTTCGAAGCCAAAAATGGCTATAATCTTTGTTTTTGGATATATTGGTGCGGGAAAAAACCCTATTTTCAACTTTTCGGGTCGTCCTGTGCTCCACATAAATCGGATCCATTAATGCTCGCGGCTGTTATAACGGCCATCTTTCGCCCAACTGTTGCACTAATAAAATGAATTGTAACTACTCACGTTTCTGAGTAATGAGTCTCGAAACCACCGGGAAAAAACCCTATGCGGGAAAAAACCCTAATGCGGGGGAAAAACCCTATCACTTTTTTTGGTTGTTCTATTAGCAGTGAGTATAAATAAAATTTCATCGTGTTCTACAACTCTTAGGCTACAGTGTGGACTAAAAAACCGTTTGTCCGACACCCATGTGACTCACAGCGACTCTTCAAAAAATGACTCTTATTGGCAGGAATGACTTCTGCCCAAACATGCATTTTTTCCCTATTTCAAAGCATTAAAAACAGATTTTTGCGCTTATTACCTTCGAAACGGTGGCCCGCGTCTACCATTTTTGGATTTAAGTGGTACGCAGCAGCTAAAGCCTAAATATTCCAAAAAATGCCAAATTTTGGTGAAACATTACCAAAACAGGTTTCGTAAGGGGTGTCGGGGTATGGTCCAAAACGACAAAAAAACGACGTTTTTCGGCCGAAAAAACGGTTTCAATAAAGTCTACGCATGTGTTTAGCCCAGATGAATCAACTTTTGTAGCAACAATGGGCGAGTTTAGCAAAAAATTGTCACCAAAAAAAATAGGGTTTTTTCCCCGCAATAGGGTTTTTTTTCCGCACAAACTTTGAACAATCACAGGTCAACCACAACGTTTTTCACTGTTTTTGAGCATCAGAAGCACAGAGGAAAGGTAACTCTCTTGAAAAATGCAAACGGCGTTGCCCAAAAGTGTTTTTGTGAAAAATTATGACAAGTCAAAAATTTGGAAAATTTTGTCACTTTGGAATTTAACCCGAATTTTTCAACATGCAAAATTTTGAAATTTTATAAAAAATGCTACAGGCCTCAAAACTGCACAGAAATAGGTTTGGTAAGTCAGTTTGCGATGCGCCTTCCACCTGCATTCTCAAAAAGGTCCTATGTCGTAAGGTTCGGCCAGGAAGCACTAGAGTTTTTTCCCCGCAAAACGCGTAGGGTTTTTTAGCGCACCTTCATTGGATTGTCTATTTCCCGTGAATGAGCATGTGCTGAAGATAGGCCAGGCTTTGAGGACTGATTTTTGGTTTTGGGCTTAGGCTTAGGCTTAGTTTTAGGCTTAGTTGAGGCTTAGACCCGTATTCACATACTAGGGCCCGTATTCACATACTAAGTGTTATTCACATACTAACGCTAAGCGTTTGCTAAGCGCTAAGCGCTTAGGTATGTTTAGCATGTTAGAAGTTCAAGTTTGTGAATAACACTTAGTGCTTATAAGCGCTAACACTAAGTGTAAACACTAAGTTTAAGCGTTAGTGTTAGTATGTGAATACGGGCCTTAGTGTTAGCGCTTATAAGCGCTAAGTGTTATTCACATACTTAGTGTTTATTTAAGCGCTTAGCAAACACTAACGCTTAACTTAGCGTTTCAATTTTGTATTCACATACTTAAAATTTAGTGTTTGGCTTAGAATTAAGCGCTTAAGTTATTTAGGGACCTCGGGAGCTCCCTAAGCGGTAAGCGCTTAGTTAGTGGATGGTGTGGGGAAGGGGTAGGGAGAGTGGGGGAGGTTCTTGGCCGCCACGGGAAGGAAGGGCATGCAATTTACGATATATTAGTGACATTTTCCGACCAATTCGATCAGTAGCGTAGCCAGGATCGAGTTGAGAGAGGGGCCAAATTGCCTTTTTGCCCGAAAAATTTTCGAAGTTTGTCTACCGGGGGGGGGGGGGGTGCTACGCGACCCAAATTTTTTATCCGAGGGGGGGGCCCAAATCGCTGAGGGGGGGGCCAAAACCGCTGAGGGGGGGGCTTTGGCCCCCCGGGCCCCCCCCTGGCTACGCCACTGAATTCGATCCATTTTGCTCGTTTAATCGCCAAAAATAAAAAATGCACTTTGTTGTCCAAATTTATTTTTTTACATTTTTGAATAGAGCATTTTAATCGAAGTAATTTTTCTTTATAATTTTAAATTTTTAAATTTTTAAATTTTTTTAAATTAACTTTCAAATTTATATTTTTTACGATATGCCCCCTGAAACATGTAGAGCTGATTTTGCATTTTTCAGGAATCCACCTGCTGAAAACATTTTTTACAAATGTATAGTTCGAGAAAAATATACATTATTAATAAGGAATAGTAATTTAAATAAATCTATAATCGGATATATAAATACCAAATGGAAATGCCGATAAATAACGGCCCGTATTCACATACTAAGTGTAACGCTTAAACTTAAGTGTTTACACTTAGTGTTAGCGCTTATAAGCGCTAAGTGTTATTCACATACTTAGTGTTTATTTAAGCGCTTAGCAAACACTAACGCTTAACTTAGCGTTTCAATTTTGTATTCACATACTTAAAATTTAGTGTTTGGCTTAGAATTAAGCGCTTAAGTTTAGGGACCTCGGGAGCTCCCTAAGCGCTAAGCGCTTAGTTAGTGGATGGTTTGGGGAAGGGGTAGGGAGAGTGGGGGAGGTTCTTGGCCGCCATGGGAAGGAAGGGCATTCAATTTAGGATATATTAGTGACATTTTCCGACCAATTCGATCCATTTTGCTCGTTTAATCGCCAAAAATAAAAAATGCACTTTGTTGTCCAAATTCGTTTTTTTACATTTTTGAGTAGAGCATCTTAATCGAAGTAATTTTTCTTCAAGAACTTCTATTTGAAAATTCATATTTTTCACAATATGCCCCCTGAAACATGTAGAGCTGATTTTGCATTTTTCAGGAATCCACCTGCTGAAAACATTTTTTTACAAATGTATAGTTCGAGAAAAATATATATTATTACCAAGAAATAGTAATTTAAATAAATCTATAATCAGATTTATAAATACCAAATGGAAATGCCGATAAATAACGAATTCCGGATCCACATCAAGCAGGGAGCGCACTCCAAGCCAAAGCCAAAACTAAGCACAAAAGTTGCTAAACGCTAAGTTTAGTATAACACTAATTTTTATGCGTTTATTTTGTGAATAACAGTTTAGTACAAACTAAGCGCTAACACTTAGCAAACGCTTAGCGTTAGTATGTGAATAACTCTTAGTATGTGAATTCGGGCCAACGAATTCCGGATCCACATCAAGCAGGGAGCGCACTTCAAGCCAAAGCCAAAACTAAGCACAAAAGTTGCTAAACGCTAAGTTTAGTATAACACTAATTTTTAAGCGTTTATTTTGTGAACAACAGTTTAGTAAAAATTAAGCGCTAAAGGCCGATTCACACGCTGCGATTTTACTGCGATTTTGCCGCAGCGTTTTTGCCGCTGCGGCAAAACGCAGCTTGCCGCAAGCAAAACGCAATGTCTGAACAGACGCAGCGTTTTCAGTGCGGAATGCCTGCGTCTTGAATTTGCCGCAGCGTATTAAACGCCAGACTGCAATTCGACCTGCGATTTCATTGCGTTTTGATGCTACGTTTGTGTTGGTTTAAACAATTTTTGCTTAGCACTTTGTCATTTTTTTGAAGACGCAGCAAACTGACCTGCGAGACGCACTATGGCCGCAAAGCTTGTTCAGACGGTGCGTTTCGCTTGCGACACCCTGGGGCTTGCGTTTTGCGTCAAAATCGCAGCGGCAAAAACGCATCGTGTGAATCGGCCTTTACACTTAGCAAACGCTTAGCGTTAGTATGTGAATAACTCTTGTATGTGAATTCGGGCCTTAGACAAGCAAAATAAATACAAAACCACTTGAGGTTTCTTGCCTGCCTCTATAACGAGATTTGTACTTGCTTATTCACAGGAACTAGACGCACGTCCACTATACTTTTTAGTGCGTTATGATGTTTTAAGACATCGTCTAGGCTTAGTTGGCAGGATTCTCAGGTTTAAGCTGGCAGGATTTTTTCTGAAAATTTCGATTTTTTATTGCCTAAGCCTGAACCTAAGCCTGATACTAAGCCTAAGCCTAAGCCCCATACTAAGCCTAAGCCCCAAGCCCATGCCTAAATTAAGGCCAAGTTTGAATTTAGTCAAAAATTGGACGTTTCTGGCAAATTTGGCCAATTTTTCGGCAGGAACCAGGTCAAAGAGCCTTTGTTTTGATTATAAAAAATTGTAAACAATAATCTGACACCATTTAGACACGATTAGAACGGAAAAAGCAAGGGCTTCGGAAAAAAATTGGAAAACGTCCCTCACTGAGGGTTCAGATTTCGGGGGGTCATATCTGAACATAGCTCAGCTGCACCTGATAATCTTCCATCTGCTTTGAGGACAAAACTATGGAGTATGGATGTATATATGACTGACTTTCTGTAAGGTTCGACCATTGGTGAGTTGCCCTTGATACGATTTTGGAAACGTTTTTGGATTTCGCTCCAAATTGGATATTTTGTACCTACATGAGTGCAAACAAAATGTATGTGATCAGTTTTTCCAGAATTGCCCTGTATACTCAGCTATGACCCTTGAAATTGTTGGAATTTAAAAATTTTTGAGTGTAAGTGATGCCACTAAATGTATGCGTTCCCACGCCGCACTGAAAGCAGAAAAATGCATGTTACTAACATAAAATATAAATATAACGGCATTATAGGGCTTTTGAATGCTGTTAAAGATTTGGTTTTAAATCTCACCAGAATTTTTTTATGTCGATAAGAACGTGAAAAACCGATGTTTTAATTTTGTTAATTTTTATACTTTTTGACTGATAGTTATTGTTACAAGTTAGAGCAACGCGTTTTCTCTGCAATTAAAAATACCTCGATATCTGTCCTAATTGTGTGCAAAATTGCAGCACCAGTGGGCGTGCGTTTTGTGTCATTTATTGACAAACATATAGCCATGTCAAAAATATTACAGCACTGATTTTTACAATATTTTAGCTTATAAGTAACTATTAAAAAGCTGTAAAATGAAGCCACTTTCAAAAATAAACAATTTTATATTGTTTTAAATTATAGAAAATGGGCATGAGTCTAGTTTATCTGTAACATCCAAAAAATTTATATAAGTGAAAAATGTTAAAAATAAGACAAAATAGGGGGTCCAATTCAGTATAGCAGATTACTCCCTCTCAGAAACGAAATGAAACCGTTATTCTTGAAGCAAAAATGTTCAGCAGAGCCTATTTAGTGCAATTGTAGCAAAAACAAAAAATTTTAAAAAATTTTCAATTTTTTCAAATTTTTTAAATTTAGTCCACGAACAATTTTTACGTCAAAATATCGAATTTTAAAAAAATTCCGTTTTTGCTACAATTTGATTTAATAGGCTCCGGTGAACATTTTTGCTTCAAAAACGACAGTTTTATTTCGATTCTGAGAAGCAGTATTCTGCAATAATGAATTGGAACTCCCCATTTTGTACTATTTTCAACATTTTCCACTAATATAAGTTTTTTGGATGTTACAGATAAACTAGACTCTTGCCCATTTACTATAATTTAAAACACTATAAAATTGTTTATTTTTGAAACTGGCTTCATTTTACAGCTTTTTATTAGTTACTTATAAGCTAAAATATTGTAAAGATCAGTGCTGTAATATTTTTAACTTGGCCATATGTTGGTCAATAAATGACACAAAACGCACGCCCCACTGGTGCTGTAATTTTGCACACAATTAGGCAGATGTTAAGCTGTTTTAAGATGCAGAGAAAACGCGTTGCTGTTGCTCGTAACATTAAGTAGCAGTCAAAAAGTATAAAAATTAACAAAACGAAAACATCAATTTTTCACGTTCTTATCGACGTAAAAAAATTCTGGTGAGATTTAAAATCAAATCTCTAACAGCATTCAAAAGCGCTATAATGCAGCTATGATTGATGTTATTAACATTCATTTATCTGCTATCAGTGCGGCGTGGAAACGCATACATCTAGTGGCACCAGTTACATTCAAACATTTTCAAATTCCACCAATTTGAAGGGTCGTAGCTGAGTATACAGGGCAGTTATGAAGAAATTGACCACACACATTTTGTTTGCACACATATACTTAGGTACTTAAAATATCCAATTTAGAGCGAAATCCAAAAAAATTTTCAAAATCGTATAAAAAGGGAGGTTGAAGTTAACAGAAAGTCAGTCATATATAATTGTTATTCCATTGTGGACATTATATTATATAATGTCTGTTTTGAAACTGGTATAGTGAGTGTCAGATGGGGTAAAAAATACAAAAATGAGTAGGTTTTTTTGTTTTCCTCGATTAAGTTTCTCGGGCAAATTCCAACGATACTTCGCGGAGTTGCTCTACAAAACCACATATCAAACTTTTTCCTCTGCATTACTAATTTTATGTAAATAGAAAAAATAAACGTATTTTTTATAATGGTGTGGGGAAAAAAACCCTATTTTCAACATTTCGGGTCCTCCTGCGTTCCACGTAAATCGGATCCATTGATGCTCGCGGCTGTTATAACGGCCGTTATAACGGCTGTTATAATTTTTTGCCTAACTGTTGCACTAACAAACTTCTAAAATGAATCTAAAAATTAAAAAATGGATTCTAACTACTAATGTTTCTGAGTAATAAGCCTCGAAACCTCCGGGAAACAACCCTATGCGGGAAAAAAAACCTCAATGCGGGAAAAAAAACCTTCCACTTTTTTCGGCTGTTCTATTAGCAGTGAGTATAAACTCAATTCCATCGTGTTTTACAACTCTTAGGCTGCAGTATGGAAAAAAAGTCGTTTCTGCAACACCCATGTGACTCGCAATAAATCTTTAAAATCTAATCTTTTTGGCAGAAATAACTTCTGCCCAAATATGCATTTTTTCAGCACTTAAAAGCATTAAAAACAGATTTTTGCAATTATTACGTTAGAAACGGTGCCCAAACACCGTCCACGTCTTCCATTCTTCTTCCATTTGTATGATAATTTTTGTTTCTTTATTACAGCCATAAATTTTAAAGTTTTATGTTTATACATAAGTAAATATAAAACGTGAAAAAATTATTTAAACGGACTCACAAATTTAAAAACTATTTTTTGAGATTTGGACACAGTTTGAGCCCGTGACATTCTCGCGTGTGGACTGTTGTTACGTACAGCTAGTTCATTTAAATATTGTTAAAAACTTGTCGTCTTCGTTTGCTCATTCTGTGTCTATGTGTATCCAAGAATCAGTCACTATAGTGCACTATTGTGACAGATAGTTTTGCGTCTAAACCTATTTTCCGATGCAACTAAAGAAAAAACCGTTGCATAGGTAAAACCATGAAGGACCATATCACACGAAAGACCATAGCACACGAAAGACCATATCACACGAAAGACCATACATACCAAACAAAAGTCCATATCACACGAAAGACCTCTAAAGACGACAAACAAAGATCTACGAAAGAGAAACACGCACGAAAGACCACAACACGCGAAAGACCAGGATACACGAACAATCACAGCATTTAAAACGCAAATACCATCCGAAAACGCAAAGCATCATTTTGTAAAACAGCACTGCAACCGAAAGGTAATCAGACCATCAGCTTACCATGCAGTTTATGTGTAGTGGGAGCATACATACATCAAAGCAGTGAACGCTTTCAAGACAAATTTGGTGGGCAACAATGTACAGCCATGGCATTCACTGCCTTATTAGGTATATTTTCAACTCAAAGTCCGTAGCAACGATCTGATATTGACTGTATTTTACAAGTTGGTTATTGTTTATTCAAACAAGTTTGCAATTTGAAGTTTAATGGAAATCCACGTCCGTTTTTACACACTGAGATTCCAACTAGTGCAACTATTAAAATAGACGGTTGGGACCTTTCAAAATACACTTCTGTAGTTGGCCGGATTAATGCTGGTGTTCTGGCTCGACACTAAGATGAATTTGAATTAGATATCGATCAGTAACCCACGTTGAAATTTTGGTGAGGCCTTTTTTAAATATTCACCTACAAATGACTATAATTTTTTTACTTAATTTTTATAGTTTACCAGTAAGGATTTTGGAGCTACTTAGCAGTGAATGTGTGAGGTAATTGCAATTGAGTAATCATTTTATCTACAATTAATGGCAGCGTTTGATATTTCCTCTGGAATATTGACACTAAACCTCACCATATAACCACTTCTCACTCAGCAGAAGAGCTTGTTGGTTCTACAATTCATCACACAGACAGCTACGTACCTATGTATTTGTTAATTTTGCCTAAATGTTTAAAAGTGACCATGAGAAAAATTTTCACAATTATTTGCTCATTAAAACGGGGTAAAATGAATAAAAGCCTGAGAAAAGCAGAAACAATGTCAGAATTTTTAAAGTTTAAATTAATTTTTAACTTATACTTGTCTAATGCGCAAACGAGTTATAGCTCATGCACTTTCGACAATTAAATTTAGTGGTAGTGGTAGCAAAGCATAGGAGTTTTAAAAACATCACTGTAACATGTAAGTTTCATTTTGAAAATTGTCACTGACATTCTTTTAATGAAATAAAAGAACGATATGAGTCAAAACGCTTACATATAACCTAAATTTATGTAATCAAGTCTTGGTCTTGTTGGTGTAATCGAAAGAGTATGGGTTTAAATAACATGTTAATTTTTATTTTGATTGACATAGTGTTTACACGTTGTGATACTTTTCTGGCGTGTATGAAATCCATGGAATCTTAGATTTTACGGCAGTTTAGTGTAGTAGGTAGTCTGCGGTCCTATTCTTGAGTGTAGACGTCGACACAATAATCTCCTAAAGCAGCAGGTAGTCTCATAGGGCCAATTCCTAAAATAGACAACGGATTAGACTTAATTAAATCTGGAATTTAGGAATTGGAATTCGGATTTATCGGATAACAAAGTTTCAGACTGACTAAACGGACTTATTTTAGTACGATCCAATTCCTAAAGTACCACCGGATTTAAACTTTTAATCCGTTTCAATTCCTAAAATTCTTTCGGATTAAACGTGCTGCTGGACTTGGTTAAGTCCGCTAAGCAAAAATCCGATTCCAAAAATGG
Organism: Trissonchulus sp. WLG1_4; assembly: GCA_030248245.1. Lineage (NCBI taxonomy): Eukaryota > Metazoa > Nematoda > Enoplea > Enoplida > Ironidae > Trissonchulus > Trissonchulus sp. WLG1_4. The sequence goes on from JASANF010011184.1 coordinate 102,394, forward strand.
ATTTATTTAAATCCGTTTAATATTCGGATCTAAAACTACATGCAAATTGCAGGCTTTTAAATCCGCGTAACGTTACGCGGATTTAATGGATTTAAAGGCAGGGTGTGTCTCATTTAATTGCTTATAACTTTCGATTACCTTAACCGATTTGGACTATCAATATGTCAAATGAAAGCGCATAAATTGGGTTTTTTAACTGTATAAGTTTTGACATTTTAGTTTTTAGTTATACGCTAAATATTGGATATTATTAAGCAAAAACACACACACTCGCTACTTCTGAATAAAGTAATTTTTTATTTTCAAAGAGTTTGGTGGTTTTTTATGCCTACTACAAGCACGCAACATCAAAAAAATCTAAATTAGACAACCGTTAACTAAAAAGGCTTGCGAAACGCCATTTTATTATACAATTTTGTCAATTTTAGTTGCGTTCAATTTTCAAACTCTCGCTAAAAAGCCTATATATAATGCTTACCGGTTGCGTGTTCCATGTGGTCATTATACACACATGCAGAAATGCACATGCTGCCATCTGCGTTCACATATGCTAATTAGTTAGTAATAATAACTATTTTAATTTAGCTAGTTTAAGTTATGAAACTATTTAATAAAATCAGTCAGTTTACAAACTGTCAAGTGTCAACTGTGTCAATCAGTTAGCTGGTCCTAAAATGTTTTTTTAGAAATAGTAGGTTGATCGTTGCCTCTTAGACTCGATTCATACTGACTGCCGTTTATCCGCTCAGCCGTCAACATTGATAGTGTTTAAGATCAAATTGTGGCCTGATTAAATTAAATTTTGTTGGCTAAACGGAAGTATAGGTATACGGCTTACGGCTGTAAGTATATATGAATCGACCCTGATAAATAGTGTATAAAACTAGTGGTTTAACTGCACTCTGCTTAAAATATTTTAAAAAGGTTATCAATCCCGTTTGCAGGCAAAAAAAGAAATTCCAACATTTCTAAACTGGGATTTGAACTGTGATCAGGAGGGCGGGAAGCAAAAATCTTAACCACTAGACTGCCAGGGCATTAGAATCTGAGTTCTGAGCATTAAAATGTCTTTATAAACTTTTAGTACAGTTGAGTTGAGTGCTGAGTACAACAATTGAAAAAGTTTCACACAATATATGTTGAAAAAAACACAAATTAATTAATTAATAACGCACCACAAACCCACGCTATTCTTTTACTAGTAGGCTAGTTTGTTTATAATTGGCTGCTCCTGGTATCACACGTAATATTAGCCATTTTTTGATTTACCGATTTGCTTAATGACGCTTGGAAACAAAGCGGAAGTATTAAGAAAACAAATAAATTTTTTATTTTAAGAATTGGATCGGACTTAATTAAGGGGGTAGTGTCGCGAAAGCAGTCGATTTTGCGTAACTGTAAAACATTTTTAGAAAAAGATAATACATTGTTCTTTATATATTTTGAAAATATATGTTAAGCCAAGTAATTTCGCCAAGCTTCATCAAAATTGATTCAGTATACTGTTTGCAGTGAGGTCGCAAAGTCGGAAAAATGACGTTTTAAAAACCTATTTACATTCGATTTTTTCGTCACAATTATCAACTTATTTGTTTCGTTTGTTTACATAGACTAAAAGGACATATGTTGTAGTTTACGCACACAAAATTTAGTGCAAATTGCTTGAGTGGTTGCGGAGTAATACCTGTTTGAACTGTGAAACTGTGCGTAAACAGTGAAGTACTCACAGCAATAATGATAAATTGTGAAAAATTTAGACGCTTATTGTAAAATCAAAAGAAAAACGAACCTTCATTTTTCTTTTTTCTTTTTTGTGGCAAAAAACCGTGCGTCGACACGTTATGTGTGCTTCACAAGCTGGCCAATCTGATATCTGGCTGAATTAGTTGAATTATCATGTCCTTATTGTGTAGTGTCTGGCTTACAATCGGCGATTGGTTCAAGATATTGGTAGATATTGGTAGTCTACTGTCTGGCAGTACTTATTTAACACAGTATAGCATTGGACTAGTTTCTCAGTGAACGTACAAGTTCAAAGCAAAAAGATCTCTTTTTGCAACCTATGAGCAAAACTGCTTTCGCGACACTACCCCCTTAAGTCAGATTAAAAATAGTCGGATTTAATTAAAATCCAATTCCTAAAATACCGGATTTAAACGATTTAAGTGCATCAGCGTGCTCAGCTAAGTCCGACTAAAAGGATTTAAAATATGCAGCGTGGCAAGTTCGTTGAATCCGGTATTTTAGGAATTGGATTTTGCAGCTTGTTAAATCTACTCGTTAAGTCCGATTAAAATAAATCCGTTATGTCCATTTTAGGAATTGGCCCCTAGATAGCGCAGATCGATATGGATACCTTATCGAGACCTTATCGATAACTCACGCTGCTGAATTGATTATGTGAAATCACTTGAGTAAAGTTTAAGTGTTTTTCGGTTCGACATTCATGCTGTTTGTTCGACATATATTAAAAAAGGAAAAATTTTTCGCGCATCCAGTTGTTGTAATTCATTAGTAAAGTGCGCTTTTGTTTCATGTTCTTGCTTTTTGTTTTTTGCGCGGCCGCCTCAGCGGCCGTGCATACTAATTTCAGTTAATGCACTGAAACGGAAAATGCATGTAAAACATGCTCAGATTCAGTGCATCACTAAAGCCTGCTGCACTAACCAGTACATTGTGTGCGTGTGTTTACGTGTGTGCGTGTGTGTGTGCGTGCGTGTGTACTGTATGCATTGTAAACGAGAATTGAAAGTTTACAATCGACTTGTATTATTGATCCAAGGCTTCACAAATGCAATGCAATTTTCATAAACAAAATCATGCACGTCACATGTGTAGAGCCACGACAGCGCGTGAGCATTGATGTTGACCGAGTGAAAACCTGGTGTTCTTTAGGTATCAACTTTACATACTGCGAGGTGTCATTCTTACTGTTGTGTTCAGTTTTGCGGTAATCTAGAAGACAGACTGGTCTGGTATGTACAGACTACAGATTGATGGTATATTTAAATTTTTGTGCAAATTTGCATGTCCAAAAAATTAAATGTCATAGTAATCTAATTCAGAGGTACAAAATCTGGAATTGTAGTGGATAAACTTACGTAGAACGTTATCATCGAAAGAAGGCTAATACTGATGCCAAATTTTTACGTTTGAGTCGAGCCCTGAGTAATCCGAAATTAGAAAAGACTGCTGACGAAAAAATTAGGTACTTGCCGCGCTTAATTTTACCGATACGGTAAAATAATACTGATTGTCGTCATGTGAAAAGATATAAGCTCGTCAACAAAAGTGCTTGTTTAATATTTTATAACCTTTAGTTTTTTTTTATTTCCAGACGAGTACATAAACTGGGCTTTTGTTGCGGTTTGTCGGTTTTGTTTGCTAAAAAATGTTATTTTGTTGATTTTGTAAATTAGTGACACGCCCTTAATATCATGTACGCATCCTGAACTCTGAAAATAAAATTCGCAATGATAAAACAAAGCTTCCAAGCAAACAAAAACAGCAGAAGCAAGCTCAACATTTTTTAACCATAGTTATGCTTATTTTAGTTGCAAAGACTTTCTCATATAGAAATTTTTAATTACAAAACTGCTTCAAGCGTTCGTTGCAATTTTTCAGGCGTACTGTAAAGTCGCAACTTCCCTAATATAACATGATAATCCTATGACTGGTCAATGGAACTGTCAGTGCGATATATCAGTTTCAACTAGTTATAGTTTATTTTGTAGGGCATATGTACTGTATATGGTTAGTTTCAGTTTTAGCAAATAATTTAAGCTCTAATTTACATAGTCTTAAACGCTACAAAAGCTACAATTAAGTGAAAAGTCCTTTAGTAGAAATTATACATTTGTCTAATTAAATTATGCATTACTGAGCGTCTCTACACATGGACTATACTTACAAAATCTCTATTAAATACACCATAAGCAAAGTTCACATAATATAACAAAGCTTGCAATCAGACAACCACATAAATACAAAGTAATTAAGCAGGATATGCCGATTACAAAATCTGACGTACGTTTCTGATTTTCACCAAATTTACCATCTTTCCAAAAAAAATTATGCTTATTTTTTAAAATACGTCGTTCATTTCTTTTAACATCGTTAAGGATAAGGTGCTTGAGGGGTGAGCGGTTAAAGCATTCTGCTAGCCTCTGCTTTTTAAGAGAAAAAAAGTACTGATAATAATCATGATCTGCGTTCGTAATCATTATTTCGTCAAATTTCGGAGCGTATCGAGCACAATCGATGTTTATGTCTATTTCTTGTCCGAGCAAAATAGCCCTGCCTGGAGTGGTTTCAATAAATTTTTTACATGTCTCTCTAAGCTTATCAAACTTTTTTAACAAGAAACCTTCACCCAAACCAGTGTAATTCAGTTTACCAACAAATAAAGTATTGTTTTTGAATTTTAAATTTACAAACCACTCTTCGGAGGCGTATAAAGCCAAACCGGACTTATCTATGTGCTGTAACATTGCTTTAGTGCTTTGAAACTTCATAGTTGATGTAAACATAATTCTATATAGCGCTTCAGAGGCTGACTGTGTTGTAGCCAGAATAAGTGCAGTTGTCAAAATGGTATAAATAACAAAATTTTGTACATGAATAATTTTGGACCGAATTTTTAGTGGAAAGTTATCAACTAATACCCAAGAAAGTAAGCAGCAAAGAATCAGTAAGTTCATTGGGAAAATTAGAACTAAAATAGCATACAAATTATTAAATTCTGCGGTAATGGTAAATTCCATACGACGCCTAAATTTTGGCAGCCGATAAAAATTGTAGTTTTTTACGTATGAATTTATATGACCTAAGGTCACAAATTCAGCATAAGCTGTAGTGGGAATAAAAATGTATGGCGTTGTATCTGCAGTTCCATTAATGATGCCGCTTACTAAGTCAATTAAGTTATCAAAAACCACAACAGACGCATTCAAATCAAATACTTGCGACACTGTTTGAATATTCAAAGATACACCATTAGAGCAACGAAGGGAATAGTTCATAACAGGAAGAATGCATTTGTCCGCATGCCTTGATAGAATTGCAAAAGTTATTGACAGTGGCAAGCTGCACATGTTACAGTGTGTAAATATTAGTGCCTAAAAGCACATGAATGAGTAACAAATTTTGTGATGAGCAGTGATTAAACCACATTTTTGTAAGTATCGTCGATAATGTAAACTATATTTGCAAACTTATTAACTAGTGTTCTGTGCACTATAAAAGCAATAATCAAAAGAGTCAAAACCATGATTGAAATTAGTCAAATGCGTAAAAATTGAGTACAACTAATCAGAAAAATATATTAAAAAACAAATAAAGAAAGCAAACATTCAGGAACAAGTAGTATTAAGAATCATTCATAATACAAGACGGAAATGTGTCTAAAAGCAGACGCTCGTGACCTACGCGATTTGCTACGTCGAATGCCTGACCGTGTTTACCCGGTGTCACGGGCAAAAGTGTCCCCCCAAAAAAGGGTCCCCCCGGGCATTTTTGCCTAGTAAAACTTGCCCCCGGACTCTTTTGCCTAGTCAAAATTGTCCCCCGGACTCTTTTGCCTAGTCAAAAGTGTCCGGGGGGACACTTTTGTGTAGGCAAAAGTGTCCTACCTTGGGCAAAAGTGTCCCCCCTTAGTTTACGCTTAGCTGCTCATTCAAAATAGTGTTAGGGAATATACGCAACGGTTACTGCTCACTCGTTTACAGCCAGCTTTCAGGTTTTGCCACAAGTTTCGATAACGCGCTTCTTCAAATCTAATCAACTTTTACTTGATTTTGTATTAGCGGCAAGAAATTTGATTGAATTTTTTACTTGACTTGTTATGGTCAAAATATTTGTGCTTGGATATACATATACAGGTATGCTCGGGTCGGGTAGGGTTTAGAATCTATCTCGGGTCGATTTGAATCAGATGAACGAACGGACAAGCTGACCGGTAGAGAGAGCACTTTAGCCTAGGTGCGTTTAGCCGCATATTCGTATGCTCTTTGACCGTATGTCACTATGTCAGTTTATTCTAACTAAACCGCACTGTTTCAATCTATCTGTGATGCCATAGCCATAGTTCAGTATGCAACCCTATTAAGGTTAAATAGTTACGCATATTGTTAAAAGTTGTTTAAAGCATTTAAAGTGGAAAGCTATTTTTAGAATGTGGTTAGGTTTTGAGAATTCGCTTTTTTACGAGTTTGTACACCAAAAGTGCAAGGGGGACACTTTTGCCCAAGTACATAGGACACTTTTGCCTAGGCAAAAGTGTAAGGGGGACACTTTTGCCCAAGTAGGACACTTTTGCCTAGGCAAAAATGTCCGGGGGGGACAGGGGGGTACACTTTTGCCCGTGACATGCACCCGTGACCCGGCAATGAGAAAAATCCGTATTTTTTATGTACATAAGTACCTTTTGCTAAAATGTTTTTTACTGTTCAATATAAATTGGGAGTTTGTGCATAGTCAAGTGCTGTCGCATGCCTGTAAGTCCGAGAATATCCGTCAATTACTGCCACAAAGCTGTCCCTGTGACGCAGGCTCCGTCTGTGGTGACGAATCAGATCCCAGCCAATGAGTGCATTTTTGAACTGTCATGCAGCAAAAGGTTAATTTTGAAAAATTTTAGAAAACACAAATTTATGTAAATCAAGAGTGTCATTTCGGCTTAATTTAGCCTGTCACACTGCAATACAGGCCCAATTTGTCGATCGGCGAGTGTGACCGGCCTGCCGGTGTTTTTGACCGGCGCCCGGTCTCAAACACTAACGTCCAGTAAGGTCGTTTACGATCTCTGAAAACTGGAGACTAAAACTTCGGTACAAGTGACGCTATTTGACCGCAATATTTGTTTTGTCAACGGGCCGGGTCGGGCCGACGCTGAAGTTGCTCTTAAACTGCCGGGCCGGTCCGGGCTGTCAACGTAAGGCAACTGGTAACAGAAAAATTAGGCCCATGCAGGCCTCTACCAAGCTGCTTAATGGCCAGTTTTTTTCAAACAGTGCCATAAAAAACTGCATAGGCGACAGCATAACAATCAGGCCCCAAAAAGGGCCAAGGTTCCTTCGCCAAGTTCAAATTCTGCTAACTTTTAACCCAAATTATGTCAGCTTCACCTTTGTTTTTATGTATTTCCATGTACACAAAGCACTAACACCCGTCTAAATTTACTTGATTTAGTTTTAGTGCTTAATAGGTAATAAAATTAGCAAGTTTGTCGAAAACACATGCCGTATGTATGTAGTTTCCAAAAAATTTATTATTAATGCATATTTTGACAAGGAAATGTCTTGTCAAAACAGTTTTTGCAGACAAAAGTTACGTAATTTTTTTGCAAGAAAACAACACCTGCGGGTCGAACCCGTTACGTAGCCTGTAACAAATTTCGTTATTTGCACTTTTGATCACTCGACCTCGACCACTCAACTTCGATGCTTAGCAATGCTTGGTTATTACTATGCAGAAAGAAAGGACGAAAACAAACATCAGTCTAGACAACTGCGTGATTAGCATGTGTATCTAGTCTGAAAATTTACCATACGGTAGAATTTCAAATTAGACCATTTTAGCTAAATGACAGCTTAATAAATTATGTGCAAAAGTGTTGTTGCTATTTCATAAAAAATTGTAAAAAATACTTGTCTTTAAAAAAAGAGCTGTCGGTTCCCATACTGACTTTACATGTTAATCATATACGCTGAACAACATGTGGCTACTACTTTTACACTACGCAGAGATGATTTCAAAACAATAGTTCCTTCTCTAGAAGGAACAAAATTTTAAGCTATCGAGTTACACAAAACCAGTTTGTGTGTAAACTATAGACGTAAAATTGATACGTTAAAATTCAGTGAACCAGAAGTTGTGCGATAATAATACAAAAGCGGAACAATTAACAGTTACATATTCATATAAAAATATTATTCATTTAGAGCAAATTATTTGGTTGAATGCATACCAGCTTAAAAATGCAATTATTTTAATGATAATGTTGTAAAAAACGTATAGACAAAAGTTCTTAAGTTACATTTTTTATATAAATATCAGTTGGATTAAAATGAGTTATATTTATTCAACTCTGTAAAAGTTAACGTTGCAAGCTAAATACCATGCAAAATATAAGGTGAAAAAGAAGATGCGTGAAAAGATATAAAACCTTCTAATGGACGAAATCTTAACAAAAACTGTAATAACGATAAATTGTTTGGAACGGCAAATCGTGGAGAAACGTGATTTTTGCGCCACTAGATGCGCAAAAAAATTGCATTGCTCGGTTTTGCAATTTTTTAAAATAGTTAAAAATAAGGCTAGTTTTGACGTTTTTACGTTAGAATTATCATTCCACTGCATTACCTGAGTGGAAGATTTGTAAACAAAAACTGAATAAGATGTCAAGTCAAGACTCAAAAAGGAAGTCAAGAAAGTCAAACACAAGTCAAAAAGTCAAGAATATCAAAGACGTGTACTAAAGAGTGTTCCATGCGGTCTGATCTTCAACTATAAATCATCATTTGATTAGCTTTTCGATCATTTTTCTGCTTGATCATGTATATGAAGCCAATGGCGGATAAAAAGAACAATTATCAGAAAGCACTGGTTCGTACTGCTTACTGAAATGTGATAGTTGTTGGGTTGCCGACCAGTTGCGAAGCAAAGGCAACCCTTTTGTATCTGAAATGTTTCGAATTGTGCCGATTTTCAGTTTCGTGCGTTGATCGCGTGATATGTACGTTATTAAACAGTCAAAACGACAGTCTATCTACGTAATTCAATATTATTTCAATAAGAAAAGTCATGTTTGAAATCTGAAATTTATTTTGAATATATTCACCCATAATTTTCATTCTTATCGCCCGTCTATGATATTAAAAGCATGTAGACGAGAGTATAAAAGTGGTTACGTACGTATTTATAACAATTGATTGAATTTTCAACAGAAGTTATTCAACAGTGCCCATGCTAAGTCATGTTACAGAAGTAGAGTTGATTAACGGACTATTTCAACACTTTTAACATGGCAATTTCCGTAGCTCTAATGCACTTATGGGTGGATTTCACGAAGGTGGTTTTACAAAACCATGGTTTTAGGTACGTTTTTGACCTTTTAGGCAAACTTTTGGCCACAGTAAATATATGCTAAATCAGTTTTAAATTCTCTATTAAATTAAATTCTAAATTAATTCTATCAAAATTTTGGTGCACTTCTGTGGAAATTAGAGGAAATAGTGGCGATAGACAATAAGGGGGGTGTCTGCTGTCTGGTGGGTCCCAATTGTCCTCATTTTAATTTATTAAATTTATGAATATGCTATTTGAATATGACCAGTTAACTTTTTTAATATTGTGTCGTTTGAAATCATTAAATATAAGAGATTTTTCTCTTTAGATTTAAATTCAGAACGCAACGCAGATGCTCCTTTCTAATGGTATCACATAAATTACAAACAATTATAATAAAAAATGTATTTCATAGTTAGCAGCCGACAAATTACATACCTAAACTACAAAGCCTTTCATTCCGAGTAGCTCTGTAATCCGTATGCATATCCCATTCACCTTTTTCCTGTCGGCATCGCAATGCCGACAGGTCTTTACGCTGCTTCTTGCAGCGTAGATTGCACGTATTTCTGTTTTTTGTGACGTTTCCACAATGAAGGGTAATATTTCAAGGCTTAGCCGTTGGTAAGCCTACACATACGTGCTTACCACTACGACGTGCTTTTTACCTACATGTCTGTGTCGCGTTAACTACTAGACTATGAAGCCAATCAGTAACATTACTATTCCTTGACTTGCCAGTTTGATGACATTCTGACATTAACATTGACATTCTGTGTCGTAATTAATTTAATACTTCGTGTCATTATTTGCAATTTTGTATATATTGTTTTTACTTTTGTGATAAGCGGCAAAGCATGCAAACAATTTCTTTAGTTTTAAAAGCGTTCAAAACCTTATAAACTAGATATGTACACTGGACGTTAATTTATCTCTTATAGGAAAAACTGAATGCAAAAATTGGGGACCCGCAAAATCAAAAGTGAGTGATTTGAGGCAAATAATACCAAACAATGCAACCTGACAAAAAATATTGCAGTATTTGCGATTCAACATTTATTTCCTCATTAACCCTTTAATACCCAGAGCATCTCACTCCAGGCAGCCTGATTCGGACGCCTTCTAGAATTTTGGCTATTGCTTGAGTTATCGTTTATCGAAGACAGATCGCGAAACCAACTTTCAATAGAGAAGTGAATGGTGAGGAAAACATAATCAGCCGATAAAGGGCCTAGGACGCACCGTTTCTGAGTTATAAGCGCTTAAAGTTGAGAATTTGCGAAAAAATTGCGCCGTCGCTCAAGCATGTGTACCTCACTCCAGGTCCAGAGTTTTAACACAAAAACCGAGCTTTTGCCATAGTTGAAGGCTAGCAATAGAGTACAAAATTTGCTGTATCTGTTAAAAATAAAGTTGAATGCTGGCGGCGTAATCAACAATCTTAATGAAGTGACGAAGAAAATACTACTTTTGCGATGAAAAAAAGTTAAATTTGCACATTGCTTAGGGAAGCATAGGTTTGGTTGTGTGGCTCTAGGTTCAAAATTGGGCCACTATATACAAAGATCTACACTTTGTGAAAAAACATTTGATGAACAGCTGATTAGAATAGACAAGTCAAGTTTTACAGCTCCTGATTTGGTATTAATCACGATGTGCCAAATGGCAGCTCTGGGTATTAAAGGGTTATATGAAACCAAACTAAATGAAACTTTCAAACCGTCAATTAGTACACACTGTGCACGATGAGGCAGCTAACTTTGAAAAAATGCAACTCGTATTTGCAAATGCAATAATTTGTTTTCAATTAATGCTAATAAATTAACACTGCAAGGCGACAGGTTCAAACTTTGCGAAAGTGATAAAAGTGGCAGACAACTTTTGCATAAAATTGCTGCTTGTTAAATCATTACTCGTAGTCGTAGTTTACCGCTTTACGTTTACCTATTTGCAGAACTTGTTACCACCTTTACATACCTCTTTATGGAGTTGTTTAAACTGTACCTAGTTATGTATGTAAGCTTGGCAAATTCAGAATTTCAGTGTTGTACTCATGAGGACTTTTTCAATTTGTTAAAAGAACATTTTATTATGAACTCGCGGATTTGCCATTCTGCATAAAAACCGCAAGAAAACTAGACATGTACCAAACATGACAATTAAACCTCAGGTTTTGCAATGTTCCTGCCATATGTCAAGTGGTATCTGTAAATTTTTGTCCAATTACCCAGAATGATGAAGTCCTCCGCGTAAAAGAGAATACAAACATTGCAGTTTAGCCTAGTTTTAAGAAGAATTCATTTCCTTGTAATAATTTTGCTCGTATCGGGCAAATAAATCTGTATTGTACAATTTTGACACCTAAATACTGATTAATGCAGGAGACAAAATAGCCCCTTGCTGAGCGCCAACCTCAGATTTAAAAAATCCAACAAGTAAGGGTTGTAGCATGGCTGCAAGTGCACTCAGAGGTTTGTATGCACGATGCGATAGAAAGCTCCGAGTGCCCGCAGCGCACGAGTGCTTTTGACGAGGGCTTTCCAAGCAGAGTTGCGAATCTTTGAGTGTCAGTGCTGGCCATGATTTGTCAGAGGCCAAATTTTTGCCACAGATTTGCCACAGACTTGTCACATGACCTTGACACGTAAAAAGAAAAACTAAAGGTGACGGTGGGATTCTCGCCCACGCATATTTGACTTTTGTTTACCAGTCAGGGCCGCATACCACTCGGCTACGCTACCTTCGACGATACGTTTTTAAATAACAGTAATTATCTAACAGTAACATCTATGTAACGCTGTGCATGAACATGCTTATGCAAGATGCAGTGTAGGCTGAACACCGTACGTACATACATCACTTGTCATCTTTATTTACGTTTCGCTCAAAATAGTTGTGCAGCAGCCGTAGTCGAGTGGTTACGACGTCTGGCTGGCGATCCTGGCGGTTTGGGCGCATTGTTCGATTCTTGTTTTGTCTTCGATTCTTGTCTTGTCTTTTTGTGCGGCCCCCTCAGGGGCCGCGTATATACTATATTCAGAATCTGGAAGTCCTATGTATTTTTGGGTAGGTCTTAAGGGGGGGGGCTACCTGAATAAGTAAAAATTTTAGGTTCTCCGATTCGCTTCAAATTTGCACACAATGTAGCCCCAGGGAAGGCGCATCGCAGATGTAACAAACTGGAACCAATGCTTTCGCCAATTTTTTACTAGGGGCTCCAAAAATTCAATTTTACGTGTAAATCATAGGCGCAAAAAAACTTTTTTGTGCTCACAAAGCGTTCCTTTACTCGAAATTTTTGTTAATACTGACGAAGCTGATTTTTACATGATTCGATAGCCTAACGTCATATCTCAACCTCTATGATCCATTTTTTTAAATTTTTGCCAATGGCCTGAGCAGTGACGCCAAATGTAAAATCACTCAAATTTGGCGGGCCCAAAAAACAGCCATTTTTTCACATTTCGCCCTCGAATTTAGAATTGAAAATACAGATCAAAAATCCGGATCAAATGATTTTGCGCATATATGTGGGCTGCAACCATGCCAAGTTTCAGCTTGATTGGCTTGATGTGGTTTGTGTTAGAACTATCCAACTAAGGGCTACTTTTAAGCTTTTTTTGCGTACTTTCGTCTATGTAAATACACTGACAAACGCACTGAACCAAAAGTGCACCTTCAAGCTTAATTGTTCTCATCTGACGTTGGGGTGTCTTGGGGGAGTAACATATGTGAAAATAAGCAAAATTGGAGAACATTAATTTTTGACCTGGGTAGCCCCCCCCCTTAAGCGTATCTATTCCTAAAACCAAGAGTACATAATAGCGTCTCACTCTATATAGAAGAAGAGTTGGCTAAAATAAGAGCAAATTTAGGAGCTCAGAAAATCAGCAATGCTGATAAAGCAATACAGCACAGAAAAAAATTAGCATGCTTGAACTAATGTTCGAAGCGGCAAAATCATCACTATTCTTTCATCTCTGGGTCCCAGCCTCATTTTCACTGGGGTGTCACATTCACACCAACCGCTGCTGATAATGATGATGTCTGGGGAACAATCAAAACACGACACCTCTTTTCCTTTCCCCAATATGTGTGTACCCACGCTGATTGCGGGTAATCGCGCAGGTAAGAGTCGCGTAGTCTTGGCAGCTAAGACAGCCGAAATATGATTTAAAAATTTCAAGTCTCGTAGCCTCTCTGCCACAAGTACATACATTAGCGTGAAAAAATTGTAAAAACAGCAAAATTTAATGTCAAGTTCTTGAATTCAGTTGGATGAATTTGACCCAAACTAACCCGCACAATCACCGGTCTGGAAACCTCAACCCAACAGACCAGAACCGACCCGAAACGCATCGCCATTACTCTGCTGAACACAATACGCTCCAATTTAAACAGACCCATATTATTATTGCTCTGTAAATTGTTGCTGTTGATAACTTGATAATTAATATCCGCCAATTCATCAGCACACGCTCCTGCACACGCACACACAGACGCACACACACCGTTAGCCATCGAAAACCCGTTTTGTACATGACCAGAGCAGCGCACTAACTGCTAGTAATCGTCGTGGAGCTGTTACAGAAAGACCTAGAAAGCATCTCTGTAACAGACTCCATCTTAATATCTAGTATACGCGGCAGCCTCGCGTAAAAAGACTGACTTGGTTAATTAAGAAAGATTAAAAACATATTAAGCAATGTTGTTCAATTTATTCATTTATTTTATTTTTTAATAACTCATTTTAAGATTTCTTCTGTGATAAATACTTTGTTTTTGTAATTGTGTGAAAATTTGTTAAAAAGTTTAAAATACTTGTAAAAAATTGTTTCCACGTTTTAATTTCCACGTTCTATTTTCAACACAGTATATCTGGACTTGAAATAATATCATAAAATTTAGTATATAATTTGTCATGTTGTAAATACAGGGTCTCACCCTTGTTGACATAGCTCTTTTATATTCCGTTTGGCGTTGAGTCTGTATTCTCGTTTGGTTGCCATAGCAATAGGCGCGGAACTGAGCCTAGACAACACACATTTCGGCGATATGTTAAGCACCTAAATTTAGTCTAAAAAGTAGTTTAATTATGTTCTAAATATGTTTTGAGTTGTAATCTAAAAGGGGCAGTTTGATTTTGGTCAAAAATAGCGAGTTTAAATTAGTGAAAAATGGATGCAATGCAAGTTGGTACGTTGGCTTACTGGAAGAATCCGAAGACGGTTGTGTTTTAATATCGGGGGGGGGCAAACTGACGGAGACTGTATAATTTGTGTTTTGAAAGTAGGGTACAGCTCTCCCTGAGTTAGGCAATAAATGGTGAAGTAAATAATGTTGTTATTCGCGTAATTTCATTGCAGTGCGCAATTAGTTTCACTGTATAAATTATCGTGCAAATTGGCTAGTTAATATAGCCTTAATTTTATTCTGTGTTCGTGTGCACTGGTTCTACATTTAGTTTTGTGTTTGTGTTATTAGGGCCCGTTCGAAAGATTTCTTAAAGTGCTCCCGAACCTGTTACTGAACGAGTTTCTGCAGCCGTAGTTTCGACGCTCTCAGCGTCAAGTTGTTATTACTGCGCACTCTCCGGCACAGATAGGCACCGGTCACAGTTCTCAGAACTAGCCCGCTAGCTCACGCGGAGTACATAAGACCGGGGGCTGCAGTATAACAGTCAAATGATAAACCCTGGATATGCATATGGCATATATGACGAATCTTCACTTTCATTGATAACTAGCTATGACTAAGTGATACCTACTATTCATAGCACGCTTGGGGGTTCACGCATTTAGGGTTACTAACTATCGCTCAAGAAAAATAATAATTTTTTCAAAAAGTACGCTAGCGAGCTTTGCTTGGAATGCTCAGGTAAACCATAGACAATTACATATGTTGTTAGTGTTTGATTGCATTCAACTTCTTCTAGTCTCTTAGATACAACAGACTGGCTAGCTCAAGTTTGGTCAATTTTTACCGCTTATTCTATAGTTTCGGTAATATTAGCTACATTCAACACTTCTTTATCAATAAAAGCCAACCCACTTTCGTTCTCTTTATTTTTTCAACTAGCGATTTGACTTGACTTTTTACAACGGATTCGAGTTCCGTTTTTAGTACCGTCAGTTCTGGGGATTTGGCACACGAGGTTTAAATCACAGATAACTTTTGAAAAAACACAGAACGTTGTTTTACAATTTTAAAGAGAGTTACCAGATTCAGAGGTTCGAGTCGCAAGAGTCTGACTAACGTGATTATTTTTTGATTCGTTGCTCTAGACATATCGCTGTATAAAAACATGATATGAAATGTGACTACAAAAATTACAAAATTAAATCAAGCATTGCCGTAAAGATATCCAATTCGAAAAAGTGAGAACAAATTGAGTTATAAAATCCAAATTTTTACACTTGAAATACATATATTGATCAAATAAAAATTTCTGATCCGCAGAAGAAAATGTTCACATACTTGCGTATTTTAAATACATCATAAGCAAAGTTCGCAAGACAAAACAAAGCTTGCAACCAAACATCCACACAAAAATAAAATAATTAAGCAGGATATTCCGACTGCACTATCTGACTTCCGTTCGTGGCTGTCATCAAACTTAACATCTTTCCAATAATAGTTCTGTTTATTTTCAAAAATCAACCGAAATTGTCTCTGAAATTCTATTTTAAGTAGCTGCATAAAAATGGGTGACCTGTTTAAGTACTCTGCAAGTCTTTTTTTTTGGCTGAAAAAAAGTATTGATAATAATCATGGGGTACATTTTTAATCCTCACTTTTTCAAGTCTTGGGGCGTATTTAGCACAATCAATGTTTATATTCAATTCGGATGCTAGCAAAAATGCCTGGTTCCGACTAGTTTTTACAAAACTTTTACACGTTTCTTCAAGCGTATCAAATATTATTAATTGAAATTTTTCGCTCAAACCTGAATAATTCTTATTGCTGTAAGTCAAGGTACTATTTGCAAAGTTTAAATTACCACCCCACTCTGATGAGCCATATAGTGTCAGACCATACTTATCAATGTGATGCAATAGTGAATCAAAGTTTAAAAAGTTTGGTACATCGCTGAACATGCTTTTATATAGCGCTTTACTGGCAGACTGAGTTGTGTTCCAAATCACAGCTGTCGCTAAGATGGCGCAAACAAAAAGATGTTGTAAATAATCAATTTTGTACCTAACTGTTGGTGGAAAAAGATCAATTAGTAACCAAGAAAATAAGCAGCAAATTATCAGTAAGTTCATTGGAAAAATCAGAACAAAAATAGCGTACAAGTTATAAAATTCAGTTGTGATGGAAAATTCCATTTGATGATTAAAGTTTAGCAGTTGGAAAACATTGAACATATCAGTGTATGTATTGAGATGTACTAAGGTTACAAAATTGGCATAACCTGCTGCAGGAGAAAATATGTATGGCGATGTATCTGCAGTTCCATTTGCAAGACCTCTAATTAAGTCGTCAACGGTATCAAAAAGCTTAACAGACGCATTCAAGTTGAATAATTTTGTTGCTGTTTGAATATTCAAAGCGACAGCATTGGTACAACGAACAGAGTGATTTATGTTAGGTAGAATGCACTTGTCAGCATGCACTGATAAAATTCCCATTTTTATTGTCAGCGGCACGCTGCACATGTTGAATACCAAAAGTAATTGTACCTAAAAATACATTAGGTAAAAGTATTCTATAAACAGTAATAAAAACTGATTCAAATATTTAATGATCGCATGTTGTGATCAAAATCCAGACCACAAATTAGTAGACTGTTCTACTTCTCATGCAGCTAGGTCTTTATTTGGGTACAAATTTCTTTCATTTAAATTAAATTTTTTTCTTTTCTTTCATTTTCATTTTTCTTCAAATTATTTCTTTCTGTTTTATTTTCCGCTTTCTTTCATTTTGGCTTCTTTCTTTAATTTTTTGCATTTACTTTACAATTTTTTTTGTTTTCTTGTTGGTTTTTGAATTCGCATTTATTTTATCTACGCTAATTGTCTATGATTTGGGGCCGCAAAAAAGACACCGATAAGTTTTTGACAGATGCTGGGCCCCGCCAAAGTCAAACAAAACGAACTTCCCTCAAACTTGGAGTCTGCCAACTTAAATTTTGTAAATTTTTGTAGGATAAGGGGGGGTGACGGATGAAAGTTCTCCCCCAAATACTATTATCCGGATAATACCTAGTGTACTGGGACAAAGGAAACAATTGTTAGATAAGTGGTTGGTAACACAATTTTAATATAATTATGGAGATAATTTTTATAATAGTTTTACTTTTATCCGGATAATAATGTCCGGGTGGACAAATTTTAGAAG
Source organism: Trissonchulus sp. WLG1_4 (assembly GCA_030248245.1). Taxonomy (NCBI): domain Eukaryota; kingdom Metazoa; phylum Nematoda; class Enoplea; order Enoplida; family Ironidae; genus Trissonchulus; species Trissonchulus sp. WLG1_4. The sequence continues at coordinate 119,803 of JASANF010011184.1, forward strand.
ATACACTTTTTATCTGTCCTTTTTTATTTTTTTAATGATGGGGGTATGTCCTCAGGTTTGAAGAAGCCGCTTGCCCCTGCCCAGATTAGAAATTGCAGTTATATATAATTTTTGTTCTGAAGTGTTGAATCAATAGTATCATCAATCAATTCATGCGTAATTCGTAAGCCAGACAAATATGCAGCTAGACTGCGCGCGCTATTTAATATATTCAATATATATCTATAGAATACATCTAAGCTAATCCATTTTTTTTGCTATTTTCAAATTTGTCGTAATTTCTTTTCTTTCAATTTTTTCTTATTTCTTTAAAATTTCTTTACGTTTTCTTGGAGAGTTTCTTTTTCTTTCCTTTTTTTAAAATTTTTTTTCACTTTCCCTTGAATTAAAGTTTTTTCTTTTTTTTCATTTTTCTTTCCACTCAAATAAAAACTTAACTGCATTAAGGCTTTTGATCATAAAGACAAACTAATTAATAGTAATAAGCTTGACAAGTAGACCCGTGCCCACGGGAACCTAAGTAGCTGATCTTCCCAGTTACCGGTAAGAGAATCCGTTCAGTTAATCAATTATTGATTACTTAAATTTAAATCAATTCAGTTTTTTTTAAATTTATTTTAATTAATTTAGTTAACTGAGCTGTATGCTAATTAAGAACTAAAATGGTTCATTTTTTATAGCTATCAGGATTTTTACAATCATAACTGATTTTACACTTTCATTGCCGCAAATCTGTGTAATCGTTAATTAATATTTAAAAGTAAAATATATGTAACTTTTTCTTATTCTATTGAATTGCCAAACTTTGTCGCGACTGAAGTAACGTTTGCCTGTTGTTGTCAAACTACAAACAACTAATCAATAAACTATCTAAATTGTGTCTGTATAATTATTTGTATTGAAGTATACGATTTCTAAAAAATACCATTAGCTTAACGACATACTGCCACATGAGCTAGAAATTATGGCAAAAATGGTTGCAAATGATTAGGTTACGGGTTTCAAGTTACAGTTTGTAATAAAATATCAGTTTAATTAAATTAAAATTAATGATATTTGTTTAACTGTCAATAGTAGAATAAGAATGCAACGTCGGCTGCCAAATACATACTAGAGATCGGCCGGGCCGGCCCCGAGCCGGCCCCTGGCCGACGCTCAGTCTGGCGGCCCGGCCCCGGCCCGGCCCGGCTGCACTGCGGCCCGCGGCCCGCCACCGGCCCGGGGCCGCGTGGCAGCGGGCCGGCCCCGGGCCGACCGGGCCGACCGGGCCGACCGGGCCGACCGGGCCGCGGGGTGGAGCTTCAGCCTCGAACCAATCAAGTGAAGCTATACATGCAGAATGGACGTCACAAACAAACCCCCGTAGAGCAACTGGTCTTCACGGCAACTAGCGAGCTTTGTCTTCAGTTTAATGTGAATGTATTTAAAAGTAAGTGCTGTGAGCGGGAACTAAAACCAACGGTGGGTGGACTATACTTAAGTATCTCAGGCTTAAATTTATAAATTAACTCAAGTGTGATGTAACAATGCAGTTGAAGCTTTTTGTAAACGCCTAAGCTGAGACTTACGTTTATTGATGTATTTGGTGGGGTGCACACCACCTACAACATAACTGATACAAGTTTCAGTTTTTTAGCTTTCCGTTCGGCGTCTGCTGTTCATTGATTCATTCTACATACAGCTAGAGTGTAAGTTAAGTTCCGGGAGCTCGCGCTATCTTTAATCAAAGCAACAGCTGGGGAATAACACTGATACTTTAAGAGGCAGCTTTGTGTTTGTAAAGCAAAAAGTTACAGTTGTATGTAAATTATTAGTGTGCTACAGTCGTCCTTGGACTTTAGCAGTTTTTATTACTGATCAAGCCAACCAGGGACCACCGGGCCGGTCCCGGGCCGATTCCCGGCAAACAGCGGGCCGGCTGGGGCTAACCGGGCCGACCGGGCCGATCGGGCCGACCGGGCCGACCGGGCCGGCCGGGCCGATCGGGCCGACTGCAACGGCCCCGGGCCGGCCCGGGGCCGGCCCGCTGCCACGCGGCCCGGGGCCGGCCCGGTGAAAATGGCTGCGGCCCCGGGCCGGCCCGGGGCCGACACTTGGCTTAGCGGCCGATCTCTAATACATACCTTATTATAGGTATGATGCAAATAATGACGTAGTAAAAACTATTAAAACTGCGGATATAAAACTATTTTTGTAAGATTATTTAGTTAATTATAAATTAATTAATAAATGAATTACAAATTTAATTAATTACATTAATTGTACTTAATTACAAAATTGCTTAACCGCACATGCCTGGAGCGAGCTACCTGCTGGAATTGAAGAAAGATCTTACAGACACTTGACACAGACAGACACAGACACAGACACAAAGAATACCTGAATACCTGAAAGAGTGCAGTCTTATAATATTGACATAACTCATAACTTATAATAGTGACACTAGATACCTATATCACGGCCGACATGTGTAAACGAGCCTTCTGGCTCCTGCAGTAGACAATAAATAAATAAATAAATAAATAAATAAATAAATAAATAAATAAATAAATAAATAAACAAATAAATAAATACAGCAAGCGTAAATTGACTTCGATTCCGTGCGTCGGGCAAAAATTCACATCAGAACTTGCTTGAATAGTTTCTTTCATGTTTCTGCTCAAAGTCGTTAGGTTTTTGTAAAATTTCAAGCATTTTTTTGCTGTTTAAAAGAGTTTGGAGCTACTCAGCATAAATGTGTGAAAAACTTAGGAAATAAAAATAGTTTTATCTACAAAGCAGTGGCCGCGTTCGATATTTCTTCTGGAATATTGACAATCATGCCTCACAATTTTCCAGTTCTCACTCAGCAGAAGAACTTGTTCTAATGTTAAGTTTATGGTGAGTGCCTTGTGACCTCAGGCAAATTACCTAGGTTCGAGGCCGAAGTGTGACTCCCCTGACCGAATGGTGAGGCCTACGTTGCTCAATAAACCTAAAGCTGCCGCAAATCTATGTTGTAGTTCCGGGGGCACCCCCTGGTTTAGGCAGGTTTTTTCGCACCCATACAGAAGTATACATCTTCAAAATTAACTTCTATTCACATTTCACAATCGCAGAATTAAGCCAAGACACGCGTTTATTTGTTTTTAAATTTGGCAGTCTTCGTGACTTCGCAGCGCTCTGTGCAGTGCCCTTAAGTTCAGAAATTACTAGAAAGGCTGCCAGCTGTTTCTGCAGCTCGCTGTTTGGCTTACAGCGTAGTAGATTTGTGACTCAGCACGTAAAATGTGAATATGGTTATACATACTTAAATCATGAAGTTAAGTATCAGTATTTGAGTTCTAGGCGATTTGTAACGGTTTCTAGCCGTTAGACCACGTTCTACCTGGGCTCGGGCGCACGGTCACTTTTGCCCTCGTGTCCATCGCCTTCAGGCCTAAATTCCAAAAGCCCCGTAGTTCGTGCTTTAAAAAGTGGCGACCGTGACAAAGAATTTTTGGGCCACGTGTGAAGCCCAAAATAGCTGCTTCTAAGCCCTAAGCCTAAATTTTTGTCGTTTTCAGCGTAAAATTCTGATTCCCCCCACGCCCAAAATTTGGGAAAAGTTGCTGGAACACCCCCAGCAACAGAAAAATCGAGTAAACGCAGCCCCCATAATTTTTCTTGTCCCCGGGAAAATTTTTCAAAGCGGTTTTTCTGTGTTTTTAGCGGTTTTGGAGAGTTTTCTTTTCAGGTGAACAAGAAGGAGAAAAAGTAGGGACATAATTTTTGAGTTAAACAAGGCTCTCAATTTCTGTGAAAAATCTATAGGGTTAAGTAAGGAACACGTAGGTGATACATAAAAAAATCTTGAAGCGAAAGAGAGCCTTTTTCAGAAAATTTTTGAAAATTTTGTGAAGCTGGAATTTTTGAGCGTGTCAAAAATTGAGGGGGCCGCTTTCTAGAGCCATTTTTCAGCCCCGGCAGTATATTTAAAATTCTGACCCTAGGGGTCATAGTCTCCGAATTTTTGTGATAGATTTAATATTTTCCCCCTCCCCTAAGCCTAGGCCTAAAAATAAAAATTTTGCAATTTTGCAATGAAATTTTGACCCTCGCAGACCCTTCTAACGGCATTTTTGTGGCCCGGAGGGTAATTTTTCTGTATTCAGCGCCAAATTCTGGTACTAGGGGCTGTATTACCAGAGTTTTAGGACGGCGATTAATATTTTTCTTCACCCTAAGCCTAAGCCCAAAATTAGCTCAACCCTACCAGCACGCAGATAATTCCCCAGGTATATTTTTAGCAAAATATACCTTGAACTCCCAAATTTCATCCCTAAGTATATAATCCCTCCCAGCCTCCAGCTTCACAAATTTTCAAAATTTTTGCAGAGGAACCAAAACAGCAGTACAGATATATAGTGTAGTTAGTAGCAACTATCTCCCCGTTTATTTTGATACGAATTTTGCCAAAAATCGGCAAAATTCTCTGAAATTCGGTATATACACCCCTTGAGCATAGGTATATAATCGGCAAAAATTTGAAATTTTTCTATTTTCAGGCAAAAAGAAGCCTTCAGCAGCACCCCCATTTTGCATTTTCTAAGGGGAAGTGCTGTTCAAATTTTTTTAAACGTAAAAACTTGGGTTTTTAAGCAAAAATTTTGGTCAAATTTTGATACCCCCCCTCAGAAACCAAATCGCTTCCCGGCTAACGAAAAAAAAGCCTTAGTGGGGAACCGCTTTTTGTTTTGTCATCAAATTTTTAGGACTAAAAAATTTTCTGGTCGGACTTTCGGAGTTTCAGAAATCGACTCCCTGCGAACCTAATTTCGAACACCCTAAGGGTCCCTCTTTTCAATTTTTATTTTTGAGCGTTTAGACTTAGGCTTAGATTTTTCAATTTTGAGCGAAAACAAAATTTTTGAAAAGTATTGTTTTTCTATTTTCAGCAGATTCAGCAGCCTTCAGCAGCCCCAAAGTCAATTTTCTAAGGGAAAGTGCTGCCCAAATTTTTCAGTTTTTGAGACTTAGTGCAATTTTTCTTAAAATTTTAAATTTTTGCCGTCGTACGCATTTAGTGTCGTTTGATAGTATCTGAGTCTAAGTTGTGCTGTTACGGCTATCTGAAAAGCTGAGCGTTGAGAATTTTGGCGAAGACCTGGAAGCAGTAAGCAGACACACGCATTATATACACATATATACGTCATGCGTCCGTCAGCACTAGCTCGCACACCCCCGCCATCAGTGAATCGAACCCTAAATTTGCAGGGGCAACATAGATGCACATAGGGGGGGTAGGGGGGGTATCCACCCCCCCTGAGGGAGGTCGGCACCCCCCCCTCAGACATCCGGCACCTCCCCCTCAACCCCCCACCCTCCCTCTGATGACTAAGAAAGTACCCCGAAAATGCGTAAAAAATTGACTAATTGCAAAAAAATTTCGCCTGCGGCCAAAAAAATACCCCAAAAATGAGTTGAAAATAGAAAAATTCTGAAAAATTTTCGGCTATCGCCGAAAAATGGCCAAAACTAGGGACCACCCACCCTTGCGCCAGGGGTCGCCCCCCCTTAAAGATGCCCCCCGTGCATCTCTGAGGGGCAAGCGCCCAATCCCGTCCAAAACCCGAATAACACAATTTCCTATGGGCCGCCACTAACCACGACATCAGCATAGGCTTTCGGAACACCCACCCATGCTAATGCAGACAACTTAAACAATACAGTTTTGCAGAACATCCCAACGACCACCACCCTAGCAGACCTACCCGGAACCTCGGCTCAGCCGAAGACACAAACAGCACCCTTGGGCACGTCCTATGACGGATCAGGGTATTTCTCAGATGAGGAACAACAAGATGTTTTGACACGTCAGCGGCTAGCGCGCCTAAAAGCTAAAAAATTAGGGAAAAAGCAAGTGCAGAGGGTGGACAAGGGAGAAGCAGATCCGAATCAGGAATTGAGAGAAATGCAGATAGGGTTAGGAAATCAGCTAGCAGACCACCAGTCACCCACCCTCTCGCATCGGAGTTATGTGATAGAGCCTGAGGTAGACGAACAGTTTCAGCAAAACCCAGGAGTAGGCCTAGGTCAGAATGGGTCAACCTGGGACGGAACACGTGACGTTGTTCAGTACCGTGCCCCCTCCCAGGTACCAAATATGACGGCCGTGGGCCAAAATTTGATGAAATCTACGCATGGATTGGGTACCCCTACCCTTCAAACAGGGACCGTGTTTACGAATGCTGTGTCAACAGGGCTTGGCACCTTAGTTGCACCTGCCCAGGCGCTTCTACAAATGCTAGGGACAATGCAGAGTCAGAACATGACCCAACCGAGTCAAAATTTCGTTGCCACAGTCCCGAAACACCAAAATTTTTGTTCTCCGAAGCTGTTTGTGAACTAACAAGAACGGTCGCAGACCGGTGCACATATGCACATGTCCTTCCACACAATTTCATCGGCCCCAATGTTCACGTTCAATACGGGTAACACGATGCAGACCAACAGCGGCAATTTTTGTGAGGTCATAGCGTACCCAAATTCACAGATGGGTTAGAACCCGACTCTCCCAAGCCAGACGCTGCATTTTTTTGAGACAAACGGGATATTCCTTAACCCCACGGGTCACCGAAAATAATCAGGGAGCCCAGCTAACTCTCGGAAATATGGGAACGGGCATGAAAACGGGGGAGCAAACGGGGCAGAACCCGTGTTTTGCGAACTCACAAATTACGAATTTTGGACCGACACCGGGGTACCAAAACCCTAGCAATTTCGGGGGTGCCCTGACTCAACATCAACAACCGCAACCCCCGCTATACGACCCACAGAAATTGCACAATATGTTGAAATTTGTTGCAGACCTGCCGGTTTTTGACCAAGATATTACAAAAATGACGTTCCAAAAATGGCTGCAAAGTTTCAGAATGCGCTTATAGATGGCCATGGTGCCAAAAGACCACTGGGGTCGTATTCTGTGTTTCAAATTGGGAGGTCGTGTGAGCCTCTGCATCAAAATTGTCTCAGGGCGTGAACCAAAATTTCAAGTCATTGGTGGAACAGTTAACGCCGGTGTTTGGGGCTCGAAAAATGACACAAGCCGACCACTATAGAAAATTTTTGGACAGACGGCAACGGGCCGGAGAGCCCGTGAGAGACTACCTACGGGAGCTTCAAACTATAGCTCAAGAGATTTGGCTAGTTGGAACTGAGAGAAATGCCAATGTAGCACAACAGATTTTCAGTGGGGTTGTCCCAGATGTACAAAAAGTGCTGGCTCCCATCTACTGTGCAGGACCCCCACCTCTGTTCAAGGTAGTAAATTTGCTGGATTTAGTATCCCCTATGGGTAATACAGATTGGGTTCATGCGGTGAGCAATTAACAACCCAACCAAAAATCGGGGAACTGGCGGGACACGAAATCACAGGGCCAAACATCTAGTAGAGCCAAGCGCCCAAACACGCTTTTCATGCCGAAACGGCAAGAAAGTGAATCGAATGAGGCAAAACTGTGGCAGGCCATCTAAGATTTACGTATCGAAATTAGGAATAGCGGAGGTGGAGAGGGGCCTGGTCAGATGCAAGGTGCGGCGTTAGGCCGGAGTGGGGAGCGATCTCCTGTACGGACGCATTTTGCTTACGCGGGCGTGGGCTATCGTGGCAGAGAGCCACAAAGATGCTTCAACTGTCAAAAATTGGGGCACATCAGTCACGAATTCCGAAGCCCTTGGCAACAGTCAAATTGGCGAGGCTACGATAGCCGACGCCCGAACCCGTACGGCCCGTACGGAATGAGTAGTGCCAGATCTCAAGTACGTAACAGTTTTTCTAGAAACGACTTTTGTTTCTCTGCTCCACGAATTTCATCGCCTCGACCTCAAAGACAAAACAGTTTCTCATATCTTAACAACAGCATGATTAACAATAACAACATACGGCAAGCACCAAACAGAAATCAAATTTATTACATCAGCGATGGCGAAAATACGCTTACACAAACACAATACATACCGCAGCAATGGCCCATTAACCCAGCGATTTATCCGCCACAATATATATATTACCCTGCACAACAAACAAACAACACCATGCAAAGCACGCACAACGAAGAACAAGTGAACAATCTGAAAAACGAACAAGATCAAATAAAGGTTCTGATCCCGCAGTGGATTCAAGAGGACAACAAGGTAGCTGAAAAATTTGCAGGGAAAGTAGAGGAAGGTGAGGAGGAGGTGATGAGTTAGAAGAGAAGGGAGAGATTTCGGGATTTCTGATGTCGACCAGTTAAGACCACGAGGTGAACACAATTCATCTGAGTACGAGCTTAACACCCGATTGTGAGTTTATTATGAACGGGAAACCACCCGTCATTATCGTGACACCTCAAGATGACCAATGACAACGCTCAGTTAGAACCGGAATTTTCACCTGAAATGGAGTCTGAAAAAGAGGAGGTGACCCACGTGCCCAGATGGTACACGGAGTTGAAAGACTCTTTCTTCACCCTAACCCCAGAAAGTATCGACATTGAATCGGAAGGGGAGGATAGGCAAATTGGGGAACCAAAGGAGTCAAACATGGGAGAGACACAAAGTCAAGGAGATAGAGGGAGTGAGAACCCAAAGTCTAACCAGAAAGCAGCCAAAAAGAACGAGTATAAACAGAGTCTTGAAGGGCGCGAGGGATCACCGACTCAGTTGAATTTTGATACCGCACAGAAGCACATACAAGCACTCAACCAACGAATTCGAGAACTTGAAAACTCACTCAAAGAGGTTGAAATCAAAAAGGAACTAAACAACGGAAATTGGCCAGTATCCCAGATGGAGGAAAACGTAGGGGCGAATATTCCCGTAATCCAAGTCTAAATTGTGGGTAAAATTTGTCTAGCATTGATAGACACGGGGGCCACAATGTCGATAGTGAGTCGAAAACTTTTGGAAACGCTTCAGCAGCGTCAATCTATTTCGCTTAGGAATCCCCGAGTGAGGACGGCTACATCGGCCAATTCATCCTCGATCCATTTTAAGGGAGAGGTGGAGCTACCCATAGAATATGGGAGTCAAGTATATAAATGGCCATTTTTCGTTGCCACAAATTGTGGACGAGATCTAATTATTCCCTTGAAAATAGCTTGGGCTTATGTCAGGAAGTAGTGGACGGAACAGAAACCGTCTGTGGGGTAGGCGACAAGGCTGGGGCAGGTGAAGACACCAAAATTCATGTGGACCCAAAATTCCGGGAAGAATTTCGACAGAAAGTCAAAGAAAAGCTAGCCTTGTCGCACATGAGTGAGGAGGGGAAAGCCAAACTGGAAGAGACCCTGGTTGCCTACGCACATCGGTTTAAACCCGCGCAGACTGTAGGAACCATGAACCAATTTCAAAATCGAATAGACACTGGGGATGCAAAACCAATTCGGCAACAGGCCTATCGGGAGAACCCCATAAGGAAAGCAGTCATTAAGGAAAAGATCACGGAGCTGCTCCAAAAATGGGCTTATGAGAAACCAGATTCTCCCTGGGCTTCCCCTGTAGTTTTGGTGAAAAAGAAGGGCGTCAGTTTGGGTGTCTGTGGGTTTCGCAGCTGTTTTGGAGATTCCATGCGTGAGCCCCGAACCTGAGTGAGGGCCGGAATCTGAGTTCTAGGCGATTTGTAACGGTTTCAAGCCGTTAGACCACGTTCTACCTGGGCTCGGGCGCACGGTCACTTTTGCCCTCGTGTCCATCGCCTACAGGCCTAAATTCCAAGAGCCCCGTAGTTCGTGGTTTAACTCCTAAGCATAACCTCAAATCTACGCTACTTGACTAAAAACACGAGAAAAACCACAGAAAACCGGTTAAGGATATTATTTATATTTATTGAAGAAAACAGAACAACGGGGGCATATACAAAAATAAGGGGCAAAATGGAAATAACGGGCCGCCGCGGAAAAATGTACAACCGACCTAAAATTGTTTACTAAATCAGGTCACGTTTGAGCCAAACCACTCTATCATTTTTTCAAAATGTAAATACAATAACCGTTTGTTTGTATAAAAGTTTCTTTAGACACATTTTGACTGTTTACGCTGTATTCACACTAATCGCATTTGTTAGACATACTTCACAGTTCACACTTATAGTTTTCGTAATTAATAGTAATCAACGCCATAAGCAAAGTTCACATAGTAACATAAAACTAGCAGCCAAACAGCCACACAAATGTAAAGTAATTAAGCAGGATATGCCGATTGCAATATCAGACATTTGTTTCTGGTTTTCATCTAAATTAGCAGATTTCCTGTAAATTTCATGCTGATGTTTGACAATCTGTAATGCTTTCCTGTCAATTTCATTAAGAAGAAGTTGCTTGAGAGGTGAACGATTGAAGCACTCTGCAAGATTTTTTCTTTTAGGAGAAAAAAAGTACTGATAGAAATCATGGATTATGTTTGTGATGATCACTTCCTCAAATTTAGGAGCATAGTTTCCACAATTAATTAATACATTTATTTCCGATGCAAGCAGAAAGGCTCTGTCTGGAGTGGTTTTCATAAAATTTTCACATGTCTTTTTAAGCCTGTCAAACTTTCTTAGTTGAAAAGTTTCGCTCAAGCCTGAGTAGTTCCATTTACCGCTAGTGAGAATCAAGGTATTATTTAGAAAATTGAGATCAGGAATCCACTCGTTAGAGGCATATAACGTCAGACCTGACTTATCTATGTGTTGCAACAATGACCTTACGTTTGGAAACTTCATGACTGAGGTGAACATTATTTCATATAACGCTTCAGAGGCAGAGTTTGTTGTGTTCAAAATGAGTGCTGCGGCCAATGTGGTACAAATGAAAAAATTTAGAACATTGTTGATTTTAGGCTTGAGTGTTGGCGGATAAATATTAATTAATATCCAAGAAAGTAAGCAGCAAAACATCAAAACGTTCAGTGGAAAAATTAAAACTAGAATAGCATATAAAGTATAAAATTCAGCAGTCATTGTAAATTTCATATGACGTTTATATTTTGGCAACCGATACACACTGAAACTTTTCATAATCATATTCATATGTCCTAAGGTCACGAAATCGGCATAAGTGTCTGAGGGAAGAAAGACGTATGGCGATGTATCTGCAGTTCCATTTCTTAAACCTTGCACCAAGTAATCAATCCTATCAAATAGCACAACAGAGGCATTAAGAGAAAATAATCCTGAAGCAGTTTGAATATCTAAAGCAACTTTATTAGAGCAACGAATAGAGTAGTTTACAACAGGAAAAATGCAATTGTCAATATGCGTTGATAAAATTCCAAAAGTTATTGTTAACGGCAAGCTGCACATGGTACAGGATAAAAATATCAGAAATGAAGGATAATGACAGTAAGTATAGAGATTGTATATTATAAGATTGTTACGGTGAGTAACGAAGCATAAGAGTTTTACAAACAATCCAGTAACGTGAAAGTTGCATCCTAAAATTATTAAGAACATGCGTTTTATAAACAAAGAAAGCGATTTAAAGTATAAAACTTACATACACTGCTGTGAAATAATTGTCGTTCTTGTAGCAACTGAAAAAGTGTGACTGAGTTTCATTTTGGTTTTAACTTTTATTTTGATTGCCGCATGTTGTGATGTGAGTACAATTAAAAAATAATGCTTATAAAGTTAGAAAAACTTATAAAAAAGTATAAGCATTCAAATATGTTATATTTCCAGCTCAGTATTTGTATCGAAGCTCACTCAAAGGTTGCTTAGTAGCCATTTTAATCCATAGCACTATTTTAACTCGAATTAACCTAATGAACTGAATGCTAATGAAATAACGCAACAAATGAAAAAGTTGATAATCAAGGGTTCAGGTTACGTTCAATTTTAATCAGTATTTATTTAATGGTTGCTGTTTGTATAATATTTGAGCAGTTTGTGCAACGTTTTAGTTAAATTACGCTAAATACAACGTTAATTGTTATGGAAAAAGGTACAGAACTGAAACTTTTATAACTTCAGCCATCTATTATGTTACGAACGTTAGAAGCCGTGTCAACATAAAATCTTGTCACATGGCCTCTGCAAGAGCATGCTACAAATTTAAACGCACACTTTACCCCCCCAAAGAGACAGAGAACACACAAAAACACAAAAAACACAGCGCACAGACGCACCCACAAAAAAAAAAAACAAAAAAAACCACAAAAACCAACCCCCACACAAACACCCCCACCCCAAAAAAAAAACAAACCCAAAAAACAAAACCCCCACATGTTTCTCAGAACGCTATACGTTTAGAAAACAGGATTAATATCTAAAGCATGTTTTGTCCTGCCCTAAACGGTTTTTCGGACTTTTTAATTTCTAGTTCCTGATTATAAAAATCCCCCAGGTCCACTTTGATTGTTCCAAATGTCTATTTTGCAATGAAGTACATTGACCTTTGTCCAGTAAGCAGACAAAAAAAGAAATTATTAAATGCTAGTTGTTTACGGGTACACGCGCCTGCATATATACGCACCTCATTAGCTTTAAAATTTTAGTTAAAGTCAGGTTATTGGTCATTAAATGGACACCAACTATCAATTATAAAAGTTGTTTTTCTTGGTCAAAACCTGTTGATATGATAAACCTGCAAATTTTGAGAAACATATACTTACTATTGCAATAAAACTAACAATGACTTAAGGTGGTAGTCACGTTTTCGCAGCTTTTTTCAATGTTCTATTTTGCAGCAATTACTAAATCAATTTACAAGCGGTCTTTTGCATATTATTAATCAACTTATTTTTTACAAAATTACAATTTTTCAAGAGTCGGTGTTACTCATAGTGTGCACGCCAACTATTTTGGTGAAGCTCATCAGCTCAATTTTATGCATTTTTCCCCGTATTTTGTTATTTCTTCACTGTGGTAACAAAATTCCACATACAGTCAAGCAATTAATACCAAAGGCACGTTGATGTGTTATGAAAGTGCTGGTATGCTTAAATAAACGTAATAATTTCGCAGATTTTTACAGTGAGCAAAAGTTTGCCTCAAATTTTTCTAAAAAGTCAAGAAACGGCAGTTTTTATGACTTTGGTAGGCTGTAACTAAAAAAATAATCAACCTTTTCACTCAATTCGAAAAAGGTATAAGGCAAATTTATTTGGCTACTGTCAAATAAGCTGTCTTCGCATTCTTATAAACGGAACAGGATATTGGTTACTTCAACTGAAATCACTCATTGTGCTCAGAAATGACAGATTTTTTAAAAAATTTTAATGCAGTTAAATAGGGCCTCATTGGGGTCAGCTAATAATACATTAAGCACAGTTTTCCTGTACCCGTTGAAAAAATGGCGGACAAAAGTTTTAAAAATGACGTTTCAGGAGACTGAAGAAAATTTGCAATTTTTGAAGGGGTTTATTAACACTGCCAACGCTCGTGGCTGCGGTGACATATACTAACCAAATTTTGCAGGTATAATAGATGCATAAGGGACTATGTACGTGTAAATTATCGTTCAAAGTGGTTAATGGTATTTCGTGATATCGGCATCAGAAGTCAGAATTGAGGTAAAAAACTTCAAAGTTACGGATCGCCTAGAACGACTAACAGAAATATGTCATACTTTAGCTGAAAATATTTTGAAAATAAAATGGGTCCTAGACCTTTTTTAAATAGCGTTTTTGAGTAGTGTAAGAGCCACAAAAATTTGCATACAATTTTGTAATTCCTCAAAAAATACACAAAAAATCCTGTTTTTTAGCTATAAATTAGCCGTAAAAGTTTGAATCAATGTCAAAATTAGCTGAAATATTGCTATTTACACTCGCAATGTCCGTGCCAAGTTTGATTATGTTGATTGTGTAACTTTTGAATTATTGCAAAAACTTCGAAAACGTAACTACCACCTTAAATGTTGACTGTGTCAGTATTATAGTGACCACAATGAGCAATTTTGAAACGTTTACATAACAACAGGGTTTTCTGCATTCGTAACTTATTTTTGCGATTCAAACGAAGCCGTGTTTAATTAAATTACGAAGTGAAGCTGGAAGTTACAATATTTGACCTGTTCACAAGTACTCGATTCCGTATTTCCTACTTACGTAAGAAAGAATACATTCAAATTTATGCAACTTCGTGCGGAGACCGCGAACAATTTTGCCATTTACGCAAAAAGACATCCATTTTTGGCTTCCCTACACGTAACTAAAATTAGCAGCTTGAGCCAAACATTAACTATAGTTTTAATAGAAGGCTTTACCATGACATTAACTTAACTAATAGGGGTCTAAAAATAGATTAATAAATTAATAGGATATCATATCTAATTAGTTGAGTAATTCAAAAAAGGGTCTGTTTTTTGCGCTAAACTAGACTTTTGCCCTAAACAGACTTAACTATGCAGGATTATGCGTTGATGTAAAATCCTTTTTATCAGATGATAACTTAAGAGTTAACTTGGATTAAAATTAAGCAGCCGAGTTATTCAAATTTTAAGTCAACTCTGCTTTGTTAGGTGAAGGTACATGCCTTAACTTAGCTTGGCTTTCGATAGATTAAGGGGGAGCTGTATTTGTAAAAGTGTCAGTTACTCTGGTTCACTTAAAGTTTACACCTAATGAATCCCCAGTAAAAACGCATGCATAAATTAAAAAAAATAAAACAATAAAATAAATAAATAAAAAATAAAAGTTGACACAAATTTTTGCCTAGGCTACTCTAAAAATTAATATTTTGTAAATCATAACCACATTAAATAAAAAATGTTGTCATTTTACAACTTCTTTAACTTCTACTATTGTTAAGTATTGATGTAGCCATTTCACGTTCCAGACCTACTGCAATTTTCACATTTGTTAAATTCGTGGCATTGTCAAAAATGACTGCTTTATATCAGCAACAAATCTTTGATTGTTTCTCGACAACAGACGAAGCTGATTCTTCAAAAGGGAACGGCATTGCTAAATATGAATAGAAAAACAGTGCTTTGGAGAATTCCATAACCGTCCCCCCTATCCTCTGCATCGGAATTTGTGCGTTATAAACTCAAGTCTGCTAGGATTAGCAAAGATACTGAAATCGCACAATTTCGACAAGTAGAAAAAGATATAACAATTTACATTTTAAGGTTTATTAAACAAAACTCAGTTATTTGATCAAGCTTGTGTCTATGTCTAAGGAGCTGTTCATTTGAGCAAGAGTATGTATTATCAAGAGTACATACTAGCGTCTCACTCTATATAGAAGAAGAGTGAGACACTCTCCAGCCTAGCACTGTCAGATGCGCTGGTCGTTTTCAGGCTACATGTTGACATTCTGTGCAACATGTGGCTGGCCAATCACCGCGTAGATTCTCTGTGTAACACACTTTAGTATATAATCGTTGATGCGTTAATAAGCATTAAGATGGGTATAAAAGCTTAATAACTTATTATTTAATCATAGACTGTTTGCAAAAACATTAAAAAAGGTTTGCAAATACCTGTAGGTATATTTTGGCAAACTTTCAGCGAAATTGATTGAGAAACTTCTGAGATATAAACTTTACTGAATTTCTTAAAAGTTTCTCAACCAATTTCGTTTTCGTCAGTCGTACCAAATCTTTGTTCCCGTTCCTAGGCTTTGTTTTTTCGGCCTGGTTTATACTCGTCCTTATCCTTGTCCCTATCTTTGTTTCCCTAAGCCATTTCAACTTCAAGAAAACACACCCTACAGACAGTGTGCAAGTATAAAAAATAACATTATGCATCGTATTAGAATGTGTGAAAACGCTGACTTAAAAAACTATAGAAACAAAAGGCACAAGGCACCAAAACTCGCTTTTTTGATCCTATGGGTACCCAGTTGGGTTTAGATTTACTATTCATGTATAGTTCTATGCAGTTTTACATGCTAAATTAGGATTTGGAATAATTAGGATCAGAATTTGAAGCCAGTATTAGCAATAGTGTGCACAAAATAAGCGTGAGTGACTGTTTGTACAAGATGTGAATAGACTGCTCTTTTCAAATGGTGACTTTTTGTTAGGCTAAATCTCTTTGAAATTTATTGTTTCTGATGTAATTGAACCCGTAAAATTCAAATATGAAAGAATTAGAAGTCTATTTTAAGCATAAAATTTTTTTAAAAAAAATTACCATGTTCCAATATAGGAACTATGTGAAAAGATTTGCTTTTTTGATCCTATGGGTACCCAGTTGGGTTTAGATTTACTGTTTATATATAGTTCTATGCAGTTTTGCATGCTAAATCAGGATTTGGAAGAATTGGGAACGAAATTTGAACCCATTACTAGCGGTAAGATGTACAATTTTCACCTAAAGGGTCAGCAGCATGCAGCCCAAGCAGCAGGTTTAACTTAAGTCAGTTAACTTAAGTAGTTAAGCCGTTAAGTATTTAAGTCAGTTAAACCACGAATTTATGAATGCCGGTTTAACTTAAGCTAAGTCAGTTAAGTTAGTTAAGCTGATCCAGTTAAGTGATTAATAAGGGTACCAAAACTTGCTATTTTGATCTCATGGGTACCCGGTTGAGTTTATATTTAATATTAATGCACAGTTTTATGTAGTTTTACATTCTAAATCAGGATTTGAAAGAACTGGGAACGAAATTTGAACCCATTACTAGCAGTAAGATGCACAAATTTCACCTAAAGGGTCTCTAAGGGAAATGTGAATAGAGTGCTCTTTTTGATCTGTGACTTTATGTTTGTAAAAAAACTCCTCAAAAACCATTGTTTCCGATGTAATTCGACCCGTAAAATCCGAATATGAAGGAATTGGAAGTCTATTTTAAAGTAGAAAAATTTTTTCAAAATTTTACCAAGTTCCATATAAGGCACAGGGTACCAAAACTTGCTATTTTGATCTCATGGGTACCCGGTTGAGTTTATATTTAATATTAATGCACAGTTTTATGTAGTTTTACATTCTAAATCAGGATTTGAAAGAACTGGGAACGAAATTTGAACCCATTACTAGCAGTAAGATGCACAAATTTCACCTAAAGGGTCTCTAAGGGAAATGTGAATAGAGTGCTCTTTTTGATCTGTGACTTTATGTTTGTAAAAAACCTCCTCAAAAACCATTGTTTCCGATGCAATTCGACCCGTAGAATCCGAATATGAAGGAATTAAAAGTCTAATTCAAGTAGAAAAAATTTTTTCAAAATTTTACTAAGTTGCAAATAAGGCACAGGGTACCAAAACTTGCTATTTTGATCTCATGGGTACCCAGTTGAGTTTATATTTAATATTAATGAACAGTTCTATGTAGTTTTACATGCTAAATCAGGATTTGGAAGAATTGGGAACGAAATCTGAACCCATAACTAGCAGTAAGATGCACAATTTTCACCTAAAGGGTCTCTGATTGAAATGTGAATAGAAAAATGCGTATTTTTTCCGTTTGCTGTACATAAACGATATGCTCATCACCTTAAAGAGCGTACAAAGCGCTTTAAAATGAATTATATATATATATATATATATATATATATATATATATATATATATATATATATATATATATATATATATATATATATATATATATATATATATATATATATATATATATATATATATATATATATATATATATATATATATATATATATCATCTCTGTACGACTAGCCTGAGCCGAAATCACATTTTTGACGCTGCAGCTAAGTTAATGCTAATTTGCACATTGCATAAAAAATCGCGTTTTTCAAAAGTTCGATGTACATAGTTGGTATGCACATCATTTCAAAGCGCGTGAAAAGCGCTTTAAAATGATGTATATATCATCTATGTACGACTAGCCTGAGCCGAAATCATATTTTCGACAAAGCAGCTAAGTAGTTGCTAATTTGCATAATGCATAAAAAAATCACTTTTTTCCAAAGTTCATTGTACATAGTTGATATGCACATCATTTTAAAGCGCGTGAAAAGCGCTTTAAAATGATGTATACATCATCTATGTACGACTAGCCTGAGCCGAAATCATATTTTCGAAAAAGCAGCTCAATAAGTAGTTGCTAATTTGCATATTGCATAAAAAATCACTTTTTTCCAAAGTTCAATGTACATAGTTGATATGCACATCATTTTAAAGCGCGTGATAAGCGCTTTAAAATGATGTATATATTATCTATGTACAACTAGCCTGATCCGAAATAAGAATTTCGACAAAGCAGCTAAGTTGTTGCTAATTTGCATATTGCTTGAAATTTCACTTTTTTCCAAAGTTCAATGTACATAGTTGATATGCACATAATTTTAAAGCGCGTGAAAAGATATATGATGTATATATCATCTATGTACAGACAACCTGAGCTGAAAGCATATTTTCGACGCTGCAGCTAATTTGCATACTGCTTAAAAACACTATTTTTTAAACTTTGTTGCATATAGGTGATATGCACATCATTTTAAAGGGCGTAAAAAGAGCTTTCAAATGGTATATATAGCATCTTTGTACAACGTATGTACATGTGTTGAGTAAGTAGCTTTTTATCTAGCTTAAAACTTTAATTAAGCTTAATTGCTACTTTTTTATATTTTTATATACATTTTTTATATCATTTTGCAGCTTTCGTTAAGCTAAATCTGATAAGCTACATAGTTTTTTGGTACATAGTAAAGGGAAAATTTTTTCCCTTTGGTGTTTGTTGTTATTGCAGTTGTTTTGATAAAGTCTTTTGTTTCAATTTTCCAATTGGATCGGCCCCTATTGTTCTAAGTTTTCAATTGTGACCCCGGGGTGACCTCTTATGTCGCCACTTGTATTGTTCTTAATTTTGCGAAGTGGCCAGTTGGGGACAATCACAACACTTAATTACGATTAGACGCCAACGCACGGCCGCTTCCCCGCCCCGCTCCGAAGAACTTTATCCCTACCCATTCCTTTTTTCACAAGCCCCTAACCCTCTCCAGGGGCCAGGATCCTCAAGCCATAATGGTTAAAAAGGTATGCTAGGTATAATTAGTAGTTTGATACTAGATTTTTTTATTTTTTTGACTAGGTTTATTCTTTTTCAGGTAAAAACTCGACTTATAGAGTTTGTATTTAGAATATTTCTAGCTATATATCAAATATTTGTTATATAGCATGAAATATTCTAAGTATGAGCCTTATAAGTAGGGTTTTTCTCCATTTTGGAGTAGGAATTTCTAATTACTCCGGCCATAATGAAGCTGGAATAGTCTAATTTCTAATATACCTTGTTTTTTGTAACTGGTCTTTACTTTAATTGACGGTTTAATGGTGAGGCGTATTTTTAACCCATTTGCACAGCACTCTGTGCGGTAGCTTTAAGGCCATTTCAGAG
>JASANF010011186.1:0-13759 GCA_030248245.1 Trissonchulus sp. WLG1_4
TATATAACATTTTGTTTCTTTGAAAAGTTAATGTTTAAGAAATAAAATTATATACATATGTACTTTCATTTTATTATAGTCCCTAAATTACTTGAACACTTTTACGAATCACTACTTTACATTACTTTTGCGCATTACTTTTAATGTAACATTTTGACTCCTTGAGTAAGTCCAGTTTGGTCAAGTTTAGTAACTAATATATACGAGTTGACACGCAACAAATTTACTATTGGCGAAGGAATGGACTGCTGTTAGTATAAACATGTGCCCAGCGCAGGAATGGGAATGTCTCTTATGTAATTAACGTACGCTACCTCTCTATACTGCCACTTCTCTCTACTATCCCTTCTCTCTACTACCACTTCTCTTTACTTTTATCTTATGGAAAAATATTAATGGGTTCACTCAAAATTACTGACTGTTGTCACTCAAAACGTGGTAGACTGGCCCAGACAATGTACAAAGGCATGCCGACACAAACGGCTCCAGTTAGACTTGCATATTAACAATGACTTACCAGACCTATGGCCACAGATACACATGGGGGGAAAGTCCCCCAGATTTGAGATGTTGAGACTTGCTCCCCCTCTCAAATTTGACCTAAAAACTTAAATGAATGAAATATTTAAGCAGATGCAATTTATTGCGTTTTTTACGTTCAAGCCCCCCCGCAGGTTTCAAGACGCCGTTAAAATTTCGAAAAACTAGGGACAAGCCCACCCCCAGACTGAGACCCCGTCTACATGTATTGTGCCTACGGTCCTAGCACACACTTACGTAACACAACTATTATATGATATTCAAAACAACACACTTGTTTTAAATGCACACTGAGGTTGCTTTTATTTTTATTATTTTTCCATTGAATGATATTGCAAATATTTTTAATTTAAGAGGGAACATAATGACTTTCTAGGCATAACTAAATTTTACTAAAAATTATCACTTAATCAATGAATTAACTTATTTTTTACTAATGAGAAAAACTAAGTGTATACCGGCAAGGACTACCTAATGTGTGCATAATTTGCAATCTGAATCTGCAGTATTTACACAGTACTCAAGCCAGCAGGCGGTCACATTTAGTCGGCCAATTATCTGCCTGCAGTTTTGAGTGCTAACAGTCAGTAATTTTGAGTGACACCATTAAATAACATGCTTATCTTATAGGGTTACTGTAGTTTAGTCTATCTACTATATTCGAAAATGTGTTACTATTAAGACTACACATTCAATCACTGTTTTAATAATCATTTAAAAAATACTATACACTTTTAATTTTTAAATTGTCAATTTTTTAATAAAAAGTCACGGTAAGTTTCCCATGTATCACGGTTTTTTATATGCCTCGAAGAAACAGCGATTTGGCTATAGCCAATTATTATACACGGATTTGTCTAAAATAGCCGGCAATAGCTGTGGCGATTTTTAGCACATATTGCCGATTAGACTGTTTCGCCGCGGCTATAGCTTGCCTTGGCTATTTTGGCGATTTTCAAATGGGCAAGTTTTGACTAAAGAAACGTGGCTATAATCAGCCTATGGCTATTTTTGAAATCAAGTAGGGAACCCCCAGAAGTGGCGATTCGGCTATAGCCGCCAATAGCAGTTTCAAATACAGTGTTTTGTCTGAAATTGCCGGCTATAGCTGCTGGCAGCAGTGGCTATTTTTCCTGTCGCTACCACAGTAGCGACAGGACCTTACATTTGATTTGCCCTAGCGAATTACACGTGTTACGTGTAATCGCTTGGACAAAATTGTGTGTGTGTTTGTGTGTAAACTTACCGTTATGCGTGATCGTGTTTTGTGTGTAAGCTGGCCCAGGCGGCCAGCTAGCCAACTTTTGTTGTTGTTGCTATTGGTGTTAGTTTCGTGGATTACTGTAGGCCCAAAAATGGCAAATTGAGTTTTTTTTATTTCATGTTGGCGTTTTTTATTTCCAAAGCACCCGACATTTTTGTTTCAAAAACTATGGGATGGATTCAAGTAATTTTAAGTTTGTTTAGGTAGCTTATAAAACAGGCAAAGTTACACCCAGAACTAATAAGTAACACAAAATACAGCAGCTTAAAAATATTGAAAAACAACTAGTATTTCCCCCCACCCAGAAATTGCTAACTACCCACGTATGAGTTCCATCAAGTAGCGGTACGAGCAAAAATAGTTAAAAGGGCTATGTTCTGCATGCGGCTATCCTATAAATGATGCCGGATTTAGGCTGTTTTTACAGAATCTTACTGTTAGGTGTAAATCTGTCAGAAAAGTGCCACACATTTCTGTGCTGTGAATTGCCAAAAAATTTCCAATATGTGCCTTTAATTAAAATAATTAGCCCAAAAAAGTTTAAAAAATTTGTTTTGGGGGTTAAAAAAATGTTTTGGGGCCGTATTCACCAATTTTTGCATGTTTATGGGTTATTGCGAATTGTAAAATTTTATTATTCTTGCATTGCATGACATGCGAAAAAGTTTACAGTTTGTTACTGGTTGGTACTTCGTTACCAAAATAGCGAAGCTTTGTCCTAAAGAACCAACTAAACTGTAAGACTGGATCCTCCTACCGGACAGTCTATTTATACTTTCAGATACAGCCCAAGTCCCATCAACCGACAAACTTACGAAATAATCACGCCACGATCTGAACTTCTACACTATTAGTGTCGATTATTTCATAATTTTGACAGCTGAACGGACATACGCCTATAGGCATGAATGGGGCCTAACGCCCGAAAACCATTCCAAATGTTAAAAATAAATATAAAGTGGGTAGCGACAGGTTTAACTTCCTTTGAAGCAAATTCTTCCAAGTGATTTAGCTTCTACCGAATATGATTTGCACTCAAAATTACTGATAATGGTGCAGACCGCAAGGCTGGTCGAGGACATGGATAAGAACTCCATAAATTTTGCATGAAATTGCTGCTTGTTCCACTTATGCTGGTTCGCCACAGATAACTATGGCTACTTTTGCAATCAAGTAGAGACCCCCGAGAAGTGGCGATTCGGCTATAGCCGATAATAGCGATTGACAGCGCGGGCTCATCAATTCTGTGAAATGGCTATAGCCGGGCTATACCGGCTATTCCTAGTCAAAACACGGCTGTAGCGCTAATAGCCGATTGACAGCGCGGGCTCATCAATTCTGTGAAATGGCTATAGCCGAGCTATACCGGCAATTCTTAGTCAAAACGCGGCTATAGCGCTAATAACCGTGGCCACTGGTGCCATGACTTGACCCTATTGTTTAGTGTGAAAAAAAACTACAGTAATCCTAGTAGATAGAAGTGGCCGTAGATAGAAGTGGTAGTAGAGAGAAGTGGTAGTAGAGAGAAGTGGTAGTAGAGAGAAGTTGGGTAAACCATGTAATTGCCGTTTAACCCGAGTCCAGCGCAGGAATGGGGTAGCGTAGGAATGGGACACGCTCACAATCGTATGGTGAAGGAAAGGGTCAACATATGTACATATGTTGAAGCTCATGTCAACATATCTTTTAACAGTCCTCTTAGTGTTTTAAAACTGTTTTCTTGGACTAAATAAACTGCATTTAGTTTAGAAAAATAAATATGAGCATTTGTATATGCATACATATGTAGCTCACCCATTAACCAAACTCAGTGAAAAACAATGATTTAAGATAAATAGGTGTAAATAATAATAAATGTCTGTTATGTTTTTTGATACATCGTGCTTTTGTATGAATGACCCATAACTTTATAATGAATAGCATGCGCTAATAATGAATTCGACAAGACACAATATTTTACTCGTTAAAATGAAAACTGGGATTGGCACACAATTTTAAGCTGCTTACTGTACGACAATAATTTACATCAATGTGAACAATTAAATATGATTGCGCAAAGGTGGCATAAAAGATGCGTAATGTACACATATAATAATAAAGGATTCCATAGTTAAATTTTACTGAGCTAACGTATATTAAATTAAACGTAGGCAGAGTGTAACTAGCATGTGTTAAAGATAGAGATAGTCTAATTCGTGTTCACATAGACAGATGTACTGTAACTTGCAAGTGTTAAAACATAAGCATAGGGTAGCCGATATGCTTGTAAGACCGACTGTCAATTGCGCAATCATACTGTAGGGTGCTTAATCTTTGAGTGATCTCAGATTTTCGCGATGGCAGGGCAGCACAATGGAGAAGATGGTGAGGGCGCACTCGGACTGTTTCTTGCTGAGTTTTTTAGGTCCGGCGGGCAGACAGAAGTCCTGGCAGTCCTTGCCTCCCTCCGTCTCGATGTCTCTGTCCCGGCAGCACTTGCGGTTGTCCTCGTTGTTGCTGGCACACCAGAGGAAGATGCGGATGTTCTGCAGCCACTTGGTGAATTTGCAGTCGTTTTCCTCGTCCTCCACGAATTTGCGAAGCTGCAAATCAAATAACATCCGCCTGATCAAGAGTTCATAATTGTGTCTCCCTTTGACAAAAGTGCAGTCTGTAGGTCTTGTTACACAATATGTACATATAAAAATGCGCATGTAGATTTGCTAAAACCAAGAGTACATAATAGTAAGAGTATGACACTGCCTATTATGCATTAAGGCTTGCGTCTAATGCGGAGAGCAAAATAGCCCTTTTTTGTACGGTTTTGAGGGGGTAGGGTACCCCCTCAGTTGAAGTCATAGTGCTCACTGCTCAACTGAGAGGGGGTACCCGCCTCAAAACCGTACATAAAACGCGCTCCGCATTAGACGCAAGGTTCCAGGAATAATAGGGCGAATGTCAAACTCTTCCTGTTGTGTACTTTTGCTAAAACCAATCAGCCGATCGTTTAGCAGTTATGTTTCAAGATGACGGCATATGAAAGAAAAACAGTAAAAGTTCTCTTTTGTGATAATTTACAAAGTCAAGATAAAGCACAAACGAGTTTTGCAAGGTTTTAACGAACAAAATATAATATACCAACATACATAATTGTTGCAGCGAAAGATTTAAAGAGTTATAGCATACGTCAAACTCAAATACCAATATTGTTGTTCACATTGTTAGGCTGTCTGCCATGACCTAAAGCAAGGGGGGACTGGGGGGTTACTTCTTACAGAGACTGGGTTTATGTTGTACTTGCAGGTGTCGGCACAGCCAATGTCCCTGTCCATGTGCACCTAAAGAAACGGGGGAGTGGGGGGTTCTTAC
Organism: Trissonchulus sp. WLG1_4; assembly: GCA_030248245.1. Classification (NCBI taxonomy): domain Eukaryota; kingdom Metazoa; phylum Nematoda; class Enoplea; order Enoplida; family Ironidae; genus Trissonchulus; species Trissonchulus sp. WLG1_4. The sequence goes on from JASANF010011186.1 coordinate 5,153, forward strand.
AGAGACGGGGTTCATGTTGTACTTGCAGGTGTCGGCACAGCCAATGTCCCTGTGCATGTGCACCTAAAGCAAGGGGGGAGTGGGGGGTTCTTACAGAGACGGGGTTCATGTTGTACTTGCAGGTGTCGGCACAGCCAATGTCCCTGTGCATGTGCACCTAAAGAAACGGGGGAGTGGGGGGTTCTTACAGAGACGGGGTTCATGTTGTACTTGCAGGTGTCGGCACAGCCAATGTCCCTGTGCATGTGCCCCTAAAGCAAGGGGGGAGTGGGGGGTTCTTACAGAGACGGGGTTCATGTTTTACTTGCAGGTGTCGGCCGGCACAGCCAATGTCCCTGTGCATGTGCACCTAAAGCAAGGGGGGAGTGGGGGGTTCTTACAGAGACGGGGTTCATGTTGTACTTGCAGGTGTCGGCACAGCCAATGTCCCTGTGCATGTGCACCTAAAGCAAGGGGGGAGTGGGGGGTTCTTACAGAGACGGGGTTCATGTTTTACTTGCAGGTGTCGGCCGGCACAGCCAATGACCCTGTGCATGTGCACCTAAAGCAAGGGGGGAGTGGGGGGTTCTTACAGAGACGGGGTTCATGTTTTACTTGCAGGTGTCGGCCGGCACAGCCAATGACCCTGTGCATGTGCACCTAAAGCAAGGGGGGAGTGGGGGGTTCTTACAGAGACGGGGTTCATGTTTTACTTGCAGGTGTCGGCCGGCACAGCCAATGTCCCTGTGCATGTGCACCTAAAGCAAGGGGGGAGTGGGGGGTTCTTACAGAGACGGGGTTCATGTTGTACTTGCAGGTGTCGGCACAGCCAATGTCCCTGTGCATGTGCACGCGGCAGCACTGGAGGAACCGAAACGCCGCCTCCTCGTCGCCCACACCGTACTGGTTCTGAAACACAACAACAATAGCATCAGGTACCATTCTTGCATGTACCCATACATACTTGATATATAATATTTATGTTAATACCTACATAATAAGCTCTGGAAGGCTACATAGGTATTACAAACAGCAAACGTTTTAAATCAGTAGTTGTTTTCAAATTTTATCTATAACCCTTTACAGGTTCGGCGACCTTGTGAGGTCCACTGTTTTATTGGCTAGCTAGTTTACCACGTGTTTGTGGTATCCAATCAATGGATATTTTATTTCATAAAGAGACATGTACTGGCTCTGTTGCGCCAAAATTGTGGCTATATTCATATGCAACTGGAAAATTGATCAATTTTGCTAGTGGCTGTTAAACGGTTTACGGTAATGAAAAGTCAAACATATAGTCATCAAATATACAAACTACACTATATAATGTTTCACTAATTTTTTTCGTAATAGCTAATATACGGAAATTTTGTTCATACTTTCTTTTTTAAGCTGTAATCTGTGTGGAATGCGTAGCAGCTTTGTTGTGTGGGTACATTCACGAGGTCCTTCGACCGACAAGGGAGTTTTATGAATGAAAAGTTTATTGTTTAAAATGGTTTTTATGCCCCTTCTAGCCAAATCATACGATTAAACTTAACTGAGCTCATACGCTGCTGTAGTCGGATACAGACCGAGGCACTCAAAACGCCCGGCGGTCCGCGAACGACCCGTAGGTTTACGGGTTAACCCGTAAAGGGCCTACTACGTCACAGAGATCTGTTCTATACCCATTTTGGGCCCGGAATTTTGCGGTCCGGGCCCCGGGCTGGCGAATATTCTTGTAAACGCAGGCCGGGTCACGTTCGGGCAGGCCCGGCCTAGGTCCCCCCGCGGTTCAAGGCCCGCTACAGGGTTACAAGCCGGGGAGAACTCTATAACAGTTACGTACAAACAGAACAACTAATGTAGATACTTGCGCTTACAAAAACTGTGCTGAACAAGCACTTCTGCTGAGTGAGTAGCAGTTGCATTATGAGGCATGAGTGTCAATATTCCACGGGAAATATTAAACGCGGCCATTTCTTGTAAAAAAGACTTATGCATGAACATGTTTTTGTAATATATACCGACACTAGGATTTTTCAGATACCATCAATAAAAAGTTGAGTTTAAAAAAATAAAATTGATTTTCGGAAAAAAGTGAGGCTCGTCCTGGACTTGAACCAGGGACATCTCGCACCCAAAGTGAGAATCATTGCACTCGACCAACGAGCCTTGTAATAAACTGTCTAAAATTTAAACATGACAACAGCTAATACATATAGTTTTGATGGTCATTGCGCAAGTTGTGAATAAAAATGTTTATTAACAACCAAACAAATTTTAACTCGAACTGTTTTCAATTTAAAGAAAATACTTGTAATTTTTTGACTGTGCTTAATCCACAACATTTGCTGATTAGCTCCGTTGTTTCTTCTATTCTGACAGCTGCCGGTTCGCTCAGCAGGTAAAGCGAACGCTTTATGAGCGTAAGTTTGGTGGTTCGAGTCCACCACGGCAGGTTTGTTTTTGCATACTTGCCGACTTCGGACGGAACTGCTTGTTCAAGATAGAGGTACCTACCATACCTGTGTTATTTAACACAGGAAATCTGACCTACCCGAAATAACGTAGAGAGCGCAGATTCTGAATATAGTATATACGCGGCCCCTGAGGGGGCCGCGTAAAAATAATAAAAACTGAGCTGAAAACGCGGTAAACGTCGAAAATCACGACTCCGGTAAAATAAATTATGGTCCTTTAGTGGTCAAACGACCTCGTGAGGTCGCATTCATATTTAGTTGACTGTATGTGACGGATCGAATTAACTCTAGAAATGTATTTATCAGAGCTATATTAAGTCAGAAACAAGCGCAAAAAATTTTCTTGCAGCTTTTCGAAATTGGACCAGTAAAGGGATAATTGGGGCTTCAAAACTTGCTCAATAATATTTACTTAAGGTGGTAATTCCATAATCGCAGTGACATGTTTTTGAGACAGATAGATTATGAGTACAGAGACTATGATTTTCTTAAACTACACTAAAAAACACCCAGAGCATTTTTTATTTGGTGCAAAATACCATGGTTAAGACTAGCTACCGCGTTGGCTTACTGAACTGTATGCCAATGGAATAGCTAGTCTTAACGTCGGATTTATCAGTGATTAAAACTTGATAGCAGACAGTTTTGAGTCTTGTTTCAAAAAATTGTAGCCATTTTATTTTTGCTATACTGGTTATGAAACTTTAGTGGTCTGAAAAAGAGTTTGAAATTAGCCTCATGTAAAAAAACTGCGATTCTGGGACTACCACCTTAATAGGAATCTCTTGAACGTAATAACAATTTTTCGGATATAGCTAGTTTTTATATTGTACCTATAGGTAATTGAGGCTTAAAAATTTGACCCAATATGCATACATATGTACATATGTTAAACTGCTAACTAACTATGGGGCTCCAGGGACTTAGTCTTGAAGACTCTAGGGTTGAGGCTAAAAGACAGCTCAATACATGTCGTGGCCAGTGGAGTACGTATTTAGTCAAACGACGGAATGCACTAGGCCGGTAGAGGATTTTGAATTTACCTGGACCAGTAGCTATTATCATGAGCTTTCCTGGTCACTTTATTGAATTATAGAAGACTCCTGATTCATGAGTGGTATATTTCCTTCTTTTTTTCAAGCTAGTTCCTAGCGTATATTTTTACATAGTTATGTAGTACATATGTAATACTCGGACAAGCGAATATGCGCCCCTTACTTCATAGTGACTACACGCATGGGACTGACTGCACACACAATGAAACCTCTTGTTTTCTTATGTAGTATATATGTAGCACTAGGACAAGCGAATATGCGCCCACTACTTCATAGTGACTACACGCATGTGACTGATTACACACACAATGAAACCTCTTGTTACAGCCTCAGCGGCCGTGCATACTAATTTCAGGTAATGCACTGAAACTAAATTTGCATGTAAATCATGCTTAGTTTCAGTGCATTACTACAGTCTGTTGCACTGACCAGCGAAGCAGCCACACATACGCTGACAAGGCAGCGTGTGCGTGCCTGCCTTCCTGCCTGTTCTGCGTATATAGACAATCGACAATTTTGGCTGCTGGTTTTGCCGTCATTTGTATAACTATACTCTTGCTATTGAGTATTGATTGGCAGATGGATGTTTGATGAAGTTTTATTGGAGTTTAGTGTTCTATTTATGTAAGAAATAACAATATTCAATGCTACATTTTGTCAAAAATAGAAATCAAATTATCAGTGCAGTTTTTCAGACCATGAGTTTTCAGAGGTCAATTTTTTGATTAAAAAATTTACTTCGGATTCTTCGGAAGCTTTCTATCGACACGTTATACCTATACTTACACAACAGTTAAATAAGTATAGCAATAGTGATTGATGGCGCAGATGCGTGATTTGAGCAGGGAAGCCTCGGTTGTAGTCTCTATCTTGGCCAAAACCCGAGACTAGCCTGGTCACTCGGAAGCCAAAATGCCTGGTTTCGGTCTCAGGTTTCGCATGTCTAGTTTTTTCAAATTATGGCAAGACTGGCCTTGGCCCTTGTGGTCGCCCTTTCGCTGTATCTATTTTCTGGCGGTTTTGCTCTGTCTACATTTGACCACATTACCCATATTTATATGAAATTTATTTATTTTTTGCAGAGAACTGCACTTATGCCCGCTTCCCACTGCAGGTTAAAGGTTTAGGTTTAATGTAAAACATGTTGCGCATGCACACTGCATGCATTAGGTTTAAGGTTTAACGATGCTGAAAAATTTCATCTTCTTGGTTTGAGGTTTAAAGGATTTAGCCAATCTACGACCGGTCGAGCTTCTGCAGCCAGCCAATGAATAGGTATCATTCAAATATCGGTAATGCAAGCCGCCATGGGAAAACTAGTAGCATGACATTCTAATGTAGGCTATGTATGTAGCTAACTCTGGGGGGTGCGTTTGCCATCTTGGGGGTAAGTGAACCCCCCCAAAAAAACCCCTTACGCCAATGGCCCATGTATGGTTACGCACATACAAATCCTTCAAATGGATGTCATGAGATTCACTGAACCGATGTACAAAACTGTCCAAAATAAGCGCCTGAAGACTGTTAGTTGCGCGTGCAAAAACAGCAATAGACTTCATCAGTGACTTTATGACAAATACATTTTTTGGAAGTAACTCAGAGCGCGCGTTTGGGGGAAACGTTACTCCATACATAAATTGTGTGAAAATCCAATTAAAACCTATAGAACCGTGGGAAAGTGTTTGCTCCTACTCCTGATGTCAGTGTGTGAATAATAACTAAGGGCAAAAATTGACCGCATCGCTGACCGAGCAGGGACTGCGGTTGGCGTGGTTGTCCATTCAGTTGACACATTCCTACATATAGTCGGTACGGTATGCTATCCATATAGTCTTCGTATTCGCGATTTCGATCTCTATAGATTCGATTTTTTGGTATCCGTTGGTTTCGATCTCGGAACAAAACTTCCATCCCTACCTAAATCCTACACCAAGCAGAATGGCTGTCAAAAACCCACCTGGTGCACGCCGCGCTGTATTTTGCCGATGCAGTAAAATAATACTCACTGTCGGAACGTGACAAATAATATGCTCGTCCACAAAAGTGCTTGTTTTCTTATGTAGTACATATGTAGCACTCGGACAAGCGAATATGCGCCCCTTACTTCATAGTGACTGCACGCATGTGACTGACTACACACACAATGAAACCTCTTGTTTTCTTATTTCTGCCTAAATTTCTTTTCGGTTGTTTTAATATTGTACACAAAATCTTTCGTGTGCAACTTTTGTTTTTGTCAGCGAAATTGTCACAGCGGAATAGTTGATCAAATTAAATGAATAATTGCTTACTTCTTCAGCAAAACAAAAATCAATTGATAGCACGGCCACAAAGCAAACGAAAACAATTGGGGTCGTATTCATGGCTGGGTCGTTAAAATAGAACTGAAACAAATCGCAGTAAAGTGCAAAAGGAGGCCATCTATGTAAACGAAAGAATAGCAAAGGATGTTTTAGGCTGACCTACATTATGTACGTATTACACTGAAATCAAACAAGATTAAGCATGGGCAGGGTTAAACACAGTAACCGGTTAGTGAGGTTATCGCCTTAGGTTTTGTTTGTCTTCTAGAATGTTTGTATTGTGAATATATACATAGAAGTACGTACCAATCTTCAGGAATAAAAACGTCATGAGTTAAAGGTGACCTTGCATTTTGCGACAACACCAGTTTAAATTTAAAGCATGCACCAGTTTATCACATAATTTTCATTTGCTGTTGTCGAAAAATCAGAGATTTCTAGGAAAATAAAGATCAGATAATTTTACGAAACTTCAAGGAGACGAAAGCTTGTTTCGCACGATGTAAAAAGGCCAATACGAAATTGGATGTCATGTGGGGCCGTGTAACTCTGATGCGGTGCCCCGTGGGGAATCATGTAGCGTTGTGAACAAACCTCCGCGGTAGTACTGTACTTTGTTGCCTTAGCTATATCAGTATAAACTCGCGGGAATACTTATGCGCGTGAACGGTCAAATCAGTGCGGTAAATACATATTTACAAATGTTTTACATAGAATTTCGGCATATGTGTCGGTTGCCTTGTGAACTGGCATAAACCACATGTAAAGAGTTTCTACATAAAAGTTTTTAAAATTTTGTAGCTTAAGTTAAGGAGATACAGTTCATGAGCTATGAAGTTTTGTAAGCCGTGATAGACTAACCTAATGTAAAAGATTTAACGCAAATGGTTTTGCTTAAGCCATAAAATCGTCCTTCAAGCGAGTCACGTGCTCATCAACAGTGCTTAACTGCTAACTAATAATTGGCTGAAAAATGCCACATGAAAAAAACGTACGGCGAGCGTTTTTAAATTCCGCATGTGGAGCGGCCCATGATTTCTTTAACCGGTTAATTGACAGTTGACTATCTAGCCGAACAATTAACCGATAACCAATGCTTAATGTGTAGTGTACAGAAAAACCTGTAGAAAACGGATAACTGTGAAGACGCGCACGTTAAAACTTATTATGAACTTAGCACTAGCAGCCTAGCACTAGGACTACAATGACTACATATTGCATGTATGTTCTCATACGGAATTGAAATGCACTACATTTGAAGTTTAAAACTTTTATCTGAATTTGAGTAGGTTAAAAAACAGCTTTGGAGACATGTTAGAATTACATCAGGTTTAGAAAAACAAAACTTTGCCAAGCAAATGTTTGATCAGAAAACCACTGACAACAGTTGAAAGAAGTTTTACTTGGTTATTTTAACAAATTCACTAAAGTCGACAACAAAACGTTGACTTTAGGATGCGTGAAATTCAAAACAGGATCCGGTATTAAAATACAGTGTGACGTCAAGCTCGGGTTGATCGTCAAAAAACGAGACCATGACTGCAGTGTTGAAGGTTGTGCAGCAAAACTGCAATACAGTGCCTAGAATTTACTTTCACAAAAGGTGTTTAAATGTCTAAACGGTCTTTTGAATGACTTTCAAAAGAGCACATACAGGTATGTATGTATGTGTGCTGTAATACCGTAATACCAAAAATTGTAAATTTTTTGACCAGAATCATAAAAGAAACAAGCACTTCTGTTGACGAGTGCACATATTTCCACATGACGACAGTGAGTACTATTTTACCGTATCGGTAAAATTAGGCGCGGCATGCACCAAACTTTTCTGTAAGTAGTCCTTCTGATTTCATATACAGATTTGAAATTACAAGTGTTACGCAGAGTTTCATCTTTATTCGAGTCATAATCTGTCACAAGACTTAGGAAATTTGGCAGTACTAAAAATCTGTTTGACGATTACGTTTTACGCAGGTCCAAGGACAGACGATTTGAAAACTGAACGGTGATTTGAACTGTTACCCAGATATTTGACTTTTTTGTCATTCAAATTTGAAAAAAATTAAAAACAACACTTACGAAATCCAACAAAATACAAAAATGTCAAAGCCGATGGGAATCGAACCATTAACGTCTGTTTCGTAGCCACACACCTTTACCATTAGGCCACAGCCCCGTTGGATGATGCTATTAGAATTGTAAATAATGGTTTTGTTAAGAGTATCGGTGTAAACAATGTTACGTGCAGGAATGATAGATATTGCAGATACATATCGATTGTCAACGTGCCACTATTATGGGAAGACACGCACACGCTCACACTTATCACACACACACGCAAACACACACGTACACAGCGCACACGTTCGCTGAGAAATTCGCACAAATCGTGCATGAGCCAGTCTGTCATTCCTGGTGCTTTCAGTGATGCACCAAACGAATTAAACTTACAGGCATTTTCAGTTTCAGTGCATTAAGGTGGTAGTTACGTTTTCGCAGCTTTTTTCAAAGTTCTATTTTGTAGCAATTACTAAATTTACACGCGGTCTTTTGCATATTATTAACCCACTTATTTTTTACAAAATTACAATTTTTCAACAGTCGATGTTACTCATAGTGTGCACGCGAACTCATTTTGGTGAAGCTTATCAGCTCAAATTTTTGCATTTTTTCTCGTATTTCGTTATTTTTTGTCATTGTGACAAAAATATTCTGCATAACAGTTAAAAAGTCGATTTCAGACCGAGGGTATGTTGATGTGTTATGAAAGTGCTGGTATGTTTAACTAAACGTAATAATTTAGCA
>JASANF010011187.1:0-10885 GCA_030248245.1 Trissonchulus sp. WLG1_4
TAGGTAATCTCTCACGGGCTCCCCAGCTCGTTGTCGACGGTGCAAAAACTTGCGATAATGATCCGCTTTTGTCATTTTTTGAGCTCCAAACACTGGCGTCAAATGTTCTACTAGGGACTGAAAATTTTGCGTCACGCCTTGTGGCAATTTCGAAGCATATAGGCTCACACGGCCTCCCAATTTGAAACAGAGGATGCGGCCCCAGTGGTCTTCGGGGACCATTGCCATTTGCAAACGCATAGTAAAACTTTGTAGCCATTCTTGGAGGGTCATTTTTGTGATGTCTTGATCAAAGACCGGCAGGTCTGCGACGAATTTCAGCATATTCTGCAGTTTTTGAGGGTCGTACGAAGGTGGTTGCGGCTGTGCTTGTTGAGTCAAGACACCCCCAAATTTGCTCGGATTTTGGTAACCCGGGGTTGGCCCAAAGTTCGTAATCTGCGAATTTGCAAAACACGGGTTCTGCCCCGTTTGTGCACCCAAATTTGTATCTAACCCCATGTTTCCTAGGATCATCTGCGGACCCTGATTCGCGTTTGCTATTCTCGGGGTTGACGAATACCCTGTTTGTCGCAAGGGGAATTGCAATGTTTGGCTGGGGAAGGTTGGGTTCCACCCTGTTTGCATTTTTGGGTGTGTCATGACTCCACACAAACTGACACCGCTGGTCTGTATACCACTGTTTGTACTAAATGGGACCATAGGACCCAAAGAGATAGGTGGAAATGTCATGAATGTCTGGCCCTCGGCCTGTACTCGTTGTTGCTGCTGAACCAATAATTTTGGGGGGCGAAAATTTAGATACTGTAGTGTCTTAGCTGGGATTTGTTACAGTACTAACATGTGTTTACAGTTGTAGTAAATACTATTCAGAGGTAGTCGTATACTTCATGTGGCGACGAGGGTAAAGTTCTGTACCCTGTTCCTGTCCCAACGTATTTGTCATGAATCGTGCAGCTCATGTTCCAGCCACGGCTCCATTCTTACCGTCACCTGCTACTCCTGCCATTTTGCCATGGCGTGATTGGTACACACAGTTTTCCAACTACCTCACTGCGATTGGTGGTAACAATCCAGACTATCCCGAGGAACAGAAAATAGCATTACTGCTCCATTCTCTAGGGCCTGAAGGACAGCGAATATTTTATGCGTTACCTCAACCCCCGGACAATACCTACGATGCCACAGTTGCCACTTTACAGTCACATTTCGGACTTAAAGTGAATTCGATTGCCGCTCGATACAAGTTTCGGCAAAGGGGTCAGCTGGGGGGTGAACCTGTGGATCAGTTCTATCCCTAATTGTTGATTGCAATTATGGACCATTAGAGGACGAAATGCTGCGTGATCAACTCGTGGAAAAGACTAGTTCCGCGCGTATCAGAGAGCGACTTTTAATGGAGCCGGATCTGACATTACCACGTGCGCTTCAAACTTCGCGCCAAATTGAAACTGCAATTCTAAACGCTAAAGAGTTTACCAAACAATCCTCTAAAGAAGAAGCCAATGTTTCAAAAATTTCTCCACGATCAACTGACAACAAGTCCAAGAACCAATATAATCGAAGTCGTCCAGAGGCCTCTGAGTTCCGTTCTGCCTCTGCAATAATAAGTCGTTGTGGAAACTGTGGATCTGCTAGACACAAAGCCAAAGACCGTTCCTGTCCTGCGCTGAATGTTCAGTGCCGCAAGTGCCAGAAAATGGGACACTTTGCTAAACATTGTCGTTCAAAGGCGAGAGTTAATCAGGTTCTGTCCGAAAATGAACCTTTTGAAGATGACATACATGTTCTGAATATTCAGTCGGTAAACAGCATGCAGTCAATTCACTGCATGTTAGACTTTTTGGCTGACAGCAATACTACAGTTCCAATTTCAATGCTTGTTGACACTGGTTCCCAAGTATCTATTCTACCCCGCTGCTTTTACGAACGATATTTCAGACATTGTGAAATGTCCTCTACTGCTATTAAATTACGAGAATATAGCCATACCCCACTCAAAGTACATGGTACCTTTGACGTCAAATGTGCACGCCAAAACAGAAATACTATGGCTAAAATTTTTGTTGTTGAAGGTGATACTCCGATTCTAGGCCTCAACCTTATTCAGTCATTGGGGCTCAACATCGAAGGATCAACCTTGTCAGTTAAAACTATTACACAAGAAACAATTTCCAAACAATATCCGAAATTGTTTTCTACCTCGCTGGGTCAAGTCAAAGGCTTTCAACATCGTATTCGTCTGAAACCTTTGGCACAGCCCGTTGCTCAACGTTTGCGCCGTGTCCCATTTGCCATTCGTGAGCAAGTCTCGGCAGAGTTGGCTACGCTTGAAAAAGATGGCGTCATTGAAAAAATTGACGCTGCAGAGTGGGTTCATCCCATGGTTGTGGTCCCGAAGAAAAATGGGAAAGTGCGGATTTGTTGTGACCTACGTGAACTGAATAAATGCGTCATTGGAGACAAATTCCCACTCCCTAACATCGAGGAATCGTTTTCTGAACTTCGTGGAAGTACCATTTTTTCAAAGCTAAATTTATCTAAGGCTTACTTCCAAATGTTGCTTGCCCCTGAAAGCAGACCACTAACCGCTTTCATAACTCCAGACGGTCTGTATCAATACCGTCGGCTCCCTATGGGTTTAAAGTCTTCAGCAAGCGCATTTCAAAAAATGATCCAAATTGTTCTCACCGGTTTGTCTGGCGTGATTGTATATCAGGACAATTTACATTTCAGTTAGCCAAAGGAAAAATATGGAATTCAAAAATGTTGCGACTATCAAACAACATGAATAAATTTAGTTCCAACAATATTCAAGTCCGAGCTGAGGATATTGATTTACCATTGCAACCTGCTGGTGACCAGCGTGAGCCAGTAGCGACACCCAATGGTACTATGCGCCGTGGAACCAGACTGCGGCAAGCCCCACTACAGTACGACGCATGGCTTGGAGAATATCGCCCACGCAGAAATTAAAAATATATATAGATAGATAATTAGCTACAAAACGGAACACTTTCATGTGGGTGGAGAATGTAGTGTATTAGCTGGGATTTGTTACAGTGCTAACATGTGTTTACAGTTGTAGTAAATACTATTCAGAAGTAGTCGTATACTTCAGATACTTCGGCAACGTAGCCGGAAAACTTTTTCCTACCTCGATTCCAGTTTGATTCGGGACGGTTCCTACTAACACTGAGGAGACCTGTGCAGGTGCAACATGGGGGTTAGACCCTGCAAGTACAACACTGGCCATGGTTGGCTCTATACTACTACCAGCAAAATATCCTTGGCTTAAAACCGCTTCGTTTTGGGGTACCAGGGAGGGAGCGTGACTCGCAACGGCGTTTCGCGGTCCGTCCCCGGTACTGCTACCTTGTACTCCACCTATACCCACACTCAGGTTCTCTTGTTCCTCGAATTCCGGCTCAATTACATAGCTACGATGCGATAGTGCAGGCGACTGCTGCGGTGGTAGCTGATTTCCTACGCCGAGCTGCATCTCTCTTAGTTCCTTATTCGGGTCGTTTTGTCCGTTCTGGTTTGGTCGTTTCTTACCTAGCGCGCGTAGCCGATGCCGTTCTTTGCGCTGTCGTGTCAGCATGCCCTCGTATTCCTCATCTGCGCTATCACTAAACTGAGCGTTTTGCGTGTTGGGGTTGGCTATCTGTGTTTGGGAGTGGGTCGGGGTTCCTGGTAATTGGGCCAAGGTTTTGGCTGATGGTATCTGGAGCAGCGTCTGGTTGGAATCCTGGTTGTCGATTCTCTTGCAAGGTCTGCGTTCGGTTAGCTGATGGGGGTGGTGTACGGGCTAGGCCTGATCCACGCATAATGCTGTGTGTGTGTGTGTTATGCTCACTAAATCTATATGCTCACGTACTTTACTCAACTACCTAGTCGTAACAGCTCCTTACTTAGCTAAAAGAAAATTTTTTTATCCGTCGGCTGAAAAGAAAACAAGGTAGAATTGAGCTAGGGGGGAATCGGTAAATTCGGATCGAAATTTTCCTAAGTCTAGGAATTTAGAAAAATTTGGGCAGCACTTCCCTTTAGAAATGCGTATTTGGCCGCTGAGAAGGTGCTTAATTCACTAAAATCAGAAAAACGGAAGATTTTGAAAGTTTGAAAAATTTCAAATTTTGCTCAAAAATTGACTGTCTACAATTTCCGAAATAAAATTGAAAAGGGGGACCCTTAGGGTATTAGATTTTCAGTTCGCCGGGCGTCGATTTCAAATTCCAAAATTCCGGAAAATTTTTGGAAAAAAAAGTCCGGGGAATTTTTAATGCCAAACGAAAAGGGGTTCCCTCTTAGGCGTATTTTATTGTCGCCGGGGATCGATTCTGTTTCGAAGGGGAAAAAAATAAAATTTTGAAAAATTTTGTGAAAAATCCGAAGTCTCAGTGCTCAAAAAAAATTGAGCAGCACATCCCCTTAGAAAATGCGTTTAGGGGTGCTGCGATGAGGCTGTTCTGCCTGAAAATACAAAAATTTTATCCGAATTTACCGTGTGTATACGTAACACTCACTGTATATATTGCAAATTTTCAGGAATTTTGCCAAATTTGGGCAAAATTCCAATCCAGCAGAAAGTATATATTTCTACAGCTCAGTACTGTGTGTTGGTGCAATAATCTAAGCCCTATTTGAAAATTTCCGGAGTTTCAAGCTGCGCACCAGCGTCGATTATATACTCCAATATATATAATTGAAAAATTTGCCAAGATTTTCAAAATTTCCGCCAAAATTCGCGGTCAAGGGTATTTTTCCCTTCACTAGTACGTTGTGGGGGACGCGTGTGCAAAAAGACCCGAAGAAAAAGCAAGGGTCTGGGCCGCTACGGCTTAAAAACAGTGATTTTTGGCCGTTTTTGACCAAAAATGGGCTGAGGGGGTGAAAATTTTCAAAAAACACAAAATTTGCGGAAAAATTTTAATCAGGGTCAAACTACGAACTGCGCTGAGTAAATTATTACCGAAGAAAAGGAGAAAAACATGCGATTATATACCCTACGGGGCCTTTGGGAGTGAAAAATTTAGATTTTGAGCAAAAATGAAAATGAAAATAAAAATTTTTCGAAAAATTATACTTTTCGACCCAAACGGTCTGGTTTCCTAGGTTTTCGGGGGCGGCGAAACTTCTGGTGCTATTGGTTTTACCCCACGATTTGTGTGGAGGGGGTATTGGGGTATTTTGGGGTGAAAATTGGGTATCAGTTCAAAAACTTAATTTTGACCAAAAAATCGTGAAAGTTTGGTATTTCTGGCCAAGACTTCGTCCAGAGGTGCGTTAGGGGGTGTAGCTACAAGACTTAGGTGTCTGTACCAACCGAAAAAAATTCAGACCGAAATTCAAAAATTAGAAATTAGAAAAATCGAAAAATGTTCGATTTTTGGGAATATTTTGGCCAAAATTTTCTAGAAATCCGGGTTTTCCACACCGGATACTTTTTCTAGAGCTGCGGGATGATAGTGCGCCACTTTAGAAAAATATTTGAGGGGGTCTTATTCGCTTTTGAGCGAGCCCAGCCTCGAAATATGCGAAAATTCGTGAGCGATAGCCTCACGGAAAGGGGTGTCTATATAGGCCCCGTGTGAAAAATTTTGCGCTCTAAAAATTCAAAACTCACTTATTTCTAGGGTTTCGATGGTCGTAGAAACCGATTTTGCGGTCGGAATTTACCCTAGACCACTTTTGGGGGGGCTGGGGGCAGTTTCAAAGGTTCCCCAAAAATTTGGAAAATTTAGGCTTAGGCTTGAGGTAGGGAAAAATATTAAAATTGCCGTTAAAAATCCGGCAATATGATTCCTAAGGGTAGAATTTCACGCTAAATCCGAAAAATATACTCCCCGGCCGCAAAAATGGTGCTGGAAAGCAGTACCGGGGTCTAAAGCCAAAATTTTCAAAATTTCCTGATTTTCAGGCTTAGGCTTAGGGTGGGGAAAATATTAAACTCAGTTCTAAAAATCTGAAAATATGACCCCTAGTACCAGAATTTTACGCTGATTCTTTTAAAAATACTCTCAGGCCTGGGAAATTTTAGGCTTAGGCTTAGTGCATCGTTAAGCTCAAAAATGACGAAAAATTTCTCAAAACCACTTTTCTAGGTCCAAAATTTGATGCCGGTTCGTTTAAAACAGGTCTCGGAGCACAAAAATTGCTCTAGAGGGCGTCTCCCTCACTTATATATATCAATAGGAAAAATTTTTCTGAAAAACTCCGGAAATTTTCTTGGGAACGACCCCCTTTCTCCCTCACAAATTTTTGCTGCTGCCTAGAGGAGCTATCTACTGCTGTTCTCACCCTATTTTGGGGTCTCGTTTCCTATTTCTTTCTTCAAATTTCTTTCTTTCTGTCTAGGTTTTAACCAATTTTCCTTCCCGAAAACACACTACACACGCGGAAAACCGTTTCAAAAATTTTCCAGGGGACAGGGAAAACTATGGGGGACTAATTTACTTGTTTTCTCCTTTTGCCGAAACTTTTCCGGCAACTTTTCAAAAATTAGGGGGGGAAGTCACAAATTTGACAACAAAATTTCAAAATAATTTGGGGTGGGGCCTACGAGCAGCTGTAGTGGGCGTCGTGCGTGACCCTAAAATCTTTTGTCACGGTCGCCACTTGTTATGCTGCAAACCACGGGGCTCTTGGAATTTAGGCCGTGAAGGCGAGGGCCAAGGACAAGGCTGACCGTGCGCCCGAGCCCGGATGGAATGCAGAATAATGTTTGCCGACCGGGGCAAACTGCTCAAAATCGCTCAGAATCAGGCCCTATCTAGGTTCGAGGTCACACACGGGATCACACACAACAGCTGCAAAACCCTCCAAAGGGCGTCTACAAACAACAGTCCCTAAGAAGCCCTAGGAAGGCGGTTTTAGAGTTCAGAATTTTATTGAAATTTCAATATTTTATTGAGCATCAAGACAATAACAATTTTAAAACAGGAGAAAACAAATAAAAACTAACTCACAGCATGGAACAAACTCAGGGGGACCTAACCCTAATCCTCAATGGCACACGGGGCCTCACTACTTAACCACTGTCACGCGCCGGTGCCAAACCCCCCGTCTTCGGAAATTGTCTGACTGCTGTGAGCCAGACCACACATAAGAGATATTCGACCTTTTTGGTGCGTGCCAAATCGGATGCGGGTTAGCTCCCCCATTCAAACATAATAACGAATATATTGAAATAATTTAAATATTAAGTTTTATTGATGAATTTAGACACTACAATTTAGATATGAAGAGAAATTTCAGAATGTTGAAATATTTTCCTATTCATGCGACACGTCATCATTTTCGACGCTCGCAAGCTAGCACAGATAGGCAAAAAGTATCTGGCAGCCTTTCTATTATCTCGAAAATGCACAAACACAGCGCTGAGCGCAATTCTACTCACAAATACTGATATTTTAGAAACTGCTAAAAAGTGTGAATCTGCAAGTTCTCAAACGTGAAGATACGAAACCGACACTATATTTTCGATATAATTTTGACATTTTAAGAGCGGGAAAACCCGCCTCAAATAGGGGGTAGCCCTAAATATATAACACAAGCATAAAAAATTGGTGAATACAGCACCAAAACAACTATTGTACACATTGTAGTTTTTAAACATTTTTCGGAAAGTTTGTTGAATTAAAGGCCTCTATGCAAATTTTGGCATTTCACAGCACTTTTTTTGAGATTAGCAAAGAAATATATAGTAAACAATTTTGTGACTTGTTTTGATCTAACCTTTAGGAGGTTGCGCACTAGAATTTTTTTAAGACAGCCTAAATCCGGCACCATTTATTGTATAGTCGTATACATATCAGAGCCCGTTTAAGGATCTTTGAATCTGAAGCTCCCGCTAGAATACTTAGTTTTGGATGGACATGTACAATGTACTTTTTTCTGAAGCACATTTGCTTACTATCAATGCTTAATTTAATTAACACTTTTCACTAAGCCGTGTAATTCGCTAGGGCAAATCAAATGTAAGGTTCTGTTGCTAGTTGCTTGCTGTTCTGTTCTGTTCTGGTAGCGACGTGGTAGTGACAGGAAAAAAGCGTCAACCGCAAAATCTCTGACGCTTTTAGCAGTTGAAACTTGGAAGGTTATGAAGTTATCATGTAAGTGGAGAATGATTATTGAACTTCAATGTTTACTTATGAAATGACATTCTGAAAATTTAACTTTGTCTGTAATCTGTAGCTGTTGTTTTACTTTGGAAGCAGGTAATACTACTGTTCCGATATAATAGATTAGTATTAAGATATCATGATTATTACTGTTAAGCTCAGAACTTCAAGGATCTGTGTAGTCGAGTGATGAGTTTGGTTGGTCTGTAACCGTGAGATGAATTTGTCGATTCCTAGTGGATTACTTTTTGTCAGATTTTTGCATTTTCGCTCTAGCTTCTGAAGAAAAGAAATAAGCTGAAATTAAAAAATAAATAAAACCGCAAAAAAATGACGTTTGTGAAACAAAACCTTAAAAAACACAACTCAACGATCATGACAAACACATTGGACTTGAATGGCTGCAATGGTCCTCAGCGTACTGATTGGGGCATGATTCTGATTGGCCGCCGACCTGTTAAAGAAAATTTGAACATGTAGACCAGGATAGAAACGAAGAGCGCATCTGCCTGTGCTATAACACAGACAGGCTGGAGAGTGTCTCACTGCTCTATAAGACTGATACACTATTAGCACTCTTGCTACAAATTAGCCAACGGAAAGTGGTCATTGCTAAAATTAGTACTATGAAGTCACCCACCTCCTTATAAAACGTTAAAGAAGAGCAAACTACGAGGTTAGCAATGTGGCAACAGGCGAAAACGCACCTGAGGCTTTATTATGGGTGGTATTCCCAAATTCAATCTATTATCAAGCTATGTTTGAAGTTTCTTAGAGTATAAGTCAGTTATAAATCAGGGGAACTATTGGAGCATAGACTCGTAATTTGACGATCTCAACTCAACTGCCAGAAAGAGGCGAATCTGTGCGCTAGCCAACGCTCGCATTCCCAACGAAAGCCATTTCTAATTATTAGTGTTACGAGCATATTATATAAAATATAATGTGCGGCCTCGAAGCAAATCACGATTGCCACAGCACAGTAAATGCATCAAAATTAATATTTATTGTTACAACTAACCCTGAAAATTAGAAAATGCTTTAATTAAGCAGATAAGCAAAATTATGCGAGTCACAATATTTCATCATCCAATTTCGACATTATTATCATTTCTATTAGTATGTAAAGTTAAGAACACTGGGACGAAAAGGTACGACTACTAATGAAGAAAGATAATTTATTGAAAAATACATGACAGTAGGGTTCGTCAATAACCATAAAAGTCAGTAACATCTTGTAACCTGAAACTTCATATTATCACAGGTAGATTAATTAGCAGGGGGAGGGACATTCTGTTGCAGGATTGTAATAGTTCCGTTCTTTGCCAACAAGTTGAACACAGTTGAACTGCCTTCACAGCAGCGCAATAACTGAACTTGTCACATGGCTTCTATGTAACTGGCCGTGCTACAAATCTCTGATATTTGCTGGTCCTGTGACAGCACATCTCTCAAGAGTGCACTCAGAAATTTATTGCACTCTCTGAACACACAGTGAGCATCAACGAATTCGCCTCAGCGTGCACTCACAGATTTGTCGCACGCTGCTCAGAGATAAGAAGGCTTAGTGTTGTAGTGCATCTGCTATTTTGGAATCGATCGTGCCACTATAGCACTAGGTAGGGGGCTCGGAAGGTAATTTACGTGTATTAGGGGGTAGTCTACCTACGGGCAGTGCAGCCAAAACGGTTATACATAGAGGTCTGTCATTTCGTATGCGAATATAAACCCCTATACTGTGCACTGCAACGTGCTATTAATTTTGCTGCCAGATTTACCTAGTAGCCAGAACTGATGTACCCCCCTCTGACACCCTGGAAAACATGTTTTGTCATGAATTTGTCACTGTATAACGCTTTTATGGATAGCCGCTCGTTGTTTATTTCTATTGGAGCTCTATATGTAGTCGCAGGGGTATCCCATGATATTGTTTGATCTACTTGTTGTATACCGTTTCACTTTGGCACCCCTGGCAAAGTGCCCGAACGGTCAATTTGACCAAATTTTCGAATTTTGTCAGTTTTGTTGAGAAACAGTCAAAATAGTTTATTTGAGATGCTGAACGCGATTATAACGTTATTTTGACGAAAAATTATGGTTTTATTCCAAAAAAGTGCTCAGTAGTCAACTACGGTTGTGTGTTGTACTACACAGTATATAAATATGTAGACAGTGCAGCCAAAACGGTTAAAGATGGAGGCCTGTCGTCTTGTATTCCAATATAAACCCATACATTGTGCATTACAGCGTGGTATTGGTTTCGTTGTCAACTTTACGTAGTAGCCAGGACTGGTGCACCCCCTGTGATACCGTTGAAAAAATGATTTTTCATCATTTTCTCAATGTATAACGCGTTTATGGATAACATCTTGTTCTGTATTTCTGGTGTATCTTAATACATAGGCTTGGGGGTGTTAGTTGATATTGTTTGGTCCGCGTGGTGTGCACTGGTCCAGTTTGGTAGCCCTGTTAGTGGATATATATATATATATATATATATATATACTGTTAGTGGATTTGTAGAAATACATAAGTAGGTAGTGCAGCATATACATGGGCGACTATCACTTTTCAGAATATTTTATTTTCATACAAATATACAATTGTCAGCTTTCCCGTCTAGTGAAATGGCTGCAGCGGAAAAAGAAATAGGATTATTATAAAAATGCCCTTTCACCAAGGGCAGCAGTGTGGGTAGAATAGGAAGGTTGGCTGATCTATAGCGGAACAAGCAGCAATTTTATGCAGAATTTATTGAG
>JASANF010011189.1:0-28712 GCA_030248245.1 Trissonchulus sp. WLG1_4
TAAAAAATTTTTTCGACAAGAAAATTAATACAAAAGATGGGGAAGGTCACATCTGACAGTGATTAAGCACAAGTATATAAACTCACCAGACAAAAAATGGAGAATTTTTGATTCTTAGGTTAAATTCAGTCAATTGGAGGCGCATCTGAAAAATTTTCCGCTAACTTTGATTCAGTGCCGGCAGCCCTGGGCCTTATTTTGAAAAGGGGGGGGGTCGCACCTTGTCTACTTTTTTGCTTATTTTTTAAACCGACTGATGAAGTGATAGCGGTCTGCGTGAGACCCCGGAATTGATTTTTGGAATACTTTTTAACGAAGTTGTGTACATAAACAAATGCAAATCTGGTCATTTAAATTAAACTCACTGTTGCGGGGGTCTGGGGGGCGGCAGCCCCCAGGAAAATGTTCGAGAAATTCTTTGAATTTTGCTAAATTTGGTCAATTGGAGACGTATCATTCCGACAGGAAAACTAAAACAATACACGGGAACGTCACTTCAGACAGTGTATTAAACAGGAAATTCAGCACAATGCCGGGAGACATGCGTAGGCTTTGATGAAAGATAATAAGAGGAATAGTAAACCACAAGCTTGCAGGGGTCTGGGGCGGCAGCCCCCAGGAAAAAACTATGAGAATTTTTTGGATTTTTAGCATAAATTTGTCGTTTTCTTCAACTATTCAAAGTGCCGAGGTGCTCCTTTCTTTTCAAAACCCTGGCTAGTCCCTGATCTAGAGACTGCTTAACAATTCTAAACGTATATAGATCGTCAGGAGCTGATTTGTGGAGACTACAGCAAGAAGTGGTTGATATTATATAAATTAAATATATATAAATTTTGGTTGCCTCAGCCAAGGGCGTAGCCAGGGGTGGGGGTCGCGGGGGTCGCGACCCCCCCGCCCCCCGCCCCCCTTTTGGTCGAACCTGAAGAAATTGTACACAAAGGTCCCCCCTTTGGTTTTTATTGCCCGGCCCAAAAAAATTTCCGATACGTCTCCAATTGACCAAATTTGGCCTAAAAATCAAAAAATTCTCATAGTTTTTTCCTGGGGGCTGCCGCCCCCAGACCCCTGCAACTTTGTGGTTTACTATTCCTTCTTATTATCTTTCATCAAAGCCTACGCATGTCTACAAGAGTATATACATTATGCTGAATTTCCTTGTTTAATACACTGTCTGAAGTGACGTTCCCATCTATTGTTTTAGTTTTCCTGTCGGAAAAATTTCTGATACGTCTCCAATTGACCAAATTTGGCCCGAAAATCAAAAAATTCTCGAACATTTTCCTGGGGGCTGCCGCCCCCAGACCCCCGCAACAGTGAGTTTAATTTAAATGACCAGATTTGCATTTGTTTATGTACACAACTTCGTTAAAAAGTGCAAAGATATTTGGATTCCGGGGTCTCACGCCCCCAGACCCCTCATCACTTCATCAGTGGGTTTAAAAAATAGAGCAAAAAAGTGGACAAGGTGCGACCCCCCCCCCCTTTTCAAAATCCTGGCTACGCCCCGGGCTGCCGGCACTGAATCAAAGTTAGCCGGAAAATTTTTCAGATGCGCCTCCAATTGACTGAATTTAACCTAAGAATCAAAAATTCTCCATTTTTTTGTACTGGGGGCTGCATTTATATACTTGTGTAATACACTGTCCGATGTGACCTTCCCATCTTTTGTATTAATTTTCTTGTCGAAAAAATTTTTTAACACGTCTCCAGTTAACCAAATTTGGCCTAAAACGTAAAATAATCTCGGATTTTTTTCTGGGGGCTACCGTCCCCAGACCCGTCCCACTGTAAAAAATGGAAAAGTCATCCCCCTGAAATTTTTTTCTGGGAACGCAATTGTAGACGGATGTATGAATGGAAATTTTGGTTAAAAACATGAGTGCAACTTTCTGTAAAAAAGAACAAGTCATCGTAAAAAAGAACACTCAAAAATAAAAAGAACAAGTTTTGAGCAGTAGTCGATTTGAAAAAAAAACCCTGGTTTAGGCTTAAGGCCGATTCACACGGTGCGTTTTTGCCGCTGCGATTCTGACGCAAAACGCAAGCCGCAGGGTGTCGCAAGCGAAACGCACCGTCTGAACAAGCTTTGCGGCCTTAGTGCGTCTCGCAGGTCAGTTTGCTGCGTCTTTACTGTTTCAAAAAAATGACAAACTGGTCCGCGAAATTTGTTTATGCCAACACGTCCGCAGCATCAAAACGCAATGAAATCGCAGGTCGAATAGCAGTCTGACGTTTAAAACGCTGCGGCAAAATCAAGACGCAGGCATTTCGCACTGAAAACGCTGCGTCTGTTCAGACATTGCGTTTTGCGTGCGGCAAGCTGCGTTTTGCCGCAGCGACAAAAACGCTGCGGCAAAATCGCAGTAAAATCGCAGCGTGTGAATCGGCCTTTAGGTTAGGCTTAGGCTTAGGCTCAGGCTTAGTAGGTGAGTCAGCAAAGGTTAGTCTTAGTTGCTTACATCAAATAAAAGGATCCTTGCTACTGTGGAATTATAAATAAAGCTGCACTTTTAAACCGAACTTGACTGTCAGTGCCAGGTTGGTGCTGAGCATCAGTGACGTTTTCAGATCGTATTTATGGCATTCGATTTCATTAGAAATCGCTACTTATGACAAGTAATGATGCATATTTTTTTTTAGAAAAATGTAATAAATTTATTGTCTACGCAAAAAGAAACTAAAACTTTTGATATGTAAGCTCAATTTAACTATGCATATTCGCCTCTTTTTTTTAGTTGGCAAAATTAAGATTTTTAGTATAAATGAGCTAAATATGTTGCAAACAAAGCTGTATATATTAAGTATATTATTATGTGTTATATACTTTATGACAATCAAACTTCAGGCTGATATTACGACTGTATTGGTCATAATTTTCGATGATTAGCCCCAGTAGCGATCGACCGGAGGCTCCGGCTCCGGCTCCGGCTCCGGCCGGATTTGAGCCTCCGGCTCCGGCTCCGGCAAAAAAAGTGCCGGAGCCGGAGAATTTTCATTGTTCAAACTTTGGCCAAATGTTCAAATTTTGAGAAGAATATTAACGAAGCGGTTAGTCGATTACAGTACTTATATTACTGCCAAGTGCCAGTTGTGATGGAGATGACTACCCCTCTCTAGCAATGTGTATTTTTATATACGTCTCCAATTGACTAAACTCGGCCTAAAAATCAAAAGTTTCTCACAGTCACGCTGCCGCCCCCAGCCCCCAAAAGCTTGTAACTATGTGACTTAGTGATTTGAACTTGAGTTTGAGCTCTGATGTTTTCGGCCGGTTAAATATGTTTGCATGTGCATGTGCTATTTCGCAAATTTTTGTGTTAAAATAGCAAAAAAGTTAATTTTCACCCATTACAAAAAATCGAAATGTCATTCCCCCTAAAGATTTTTTCCTGGTTACAACGTGGCTGATATACGCCTAAATTACAGGGGTCGGGGGGGCGGGCGGTAATCCCCGGAAGCTACAGACATTTACGGCGTCGTATCTTCTACAAAGTGCAATCTTTTCCAAATTTGTCTATTTTTTTGGGTGTTTATATATTCTTGACAATTTTGCAAGGTTTGACTAAAAGGGGGAGGTTCAGACGGACACCCTGAAGGCCTGAGCAACCAGCTCCCTCTGACTCCTGACACCTGCCCTTGGCACCGCAGTCCAAATGCCATACTTTGTAAAATGGGTTTTAACCCATTTGATTCAGTTTACACATACTGGATCAAATGGGATTGTTTGTTGCAGATGCGTGCGGTGACTTCTTTCCTTTCTTTTTCCATTATTATTATTTATGCTTGCGACGCGCCGCTCACTGCTTAATTATTGGTTTGGTGGACTACTCTCTGCTTTAAATTCTCTTTATTTCCAGTCTTTTTGGCGCTTGCTTCTATCATTATTTTGCCTGCTTGCATATTGCTTCAACTCCTGCTCGTGTTAACTTTTTCTTTGGCTATTGGCTAATATATATTATTTATTGTGTCCTTTTACTGTAGCATGAGTCCGCCAAGTATGCGGAGGAACCCTTCCGTTTCGACCCCGAACAGTAATAGCTCTGTACGAAAATGTATGACGTGTCCAAACAGCCTTGGCACGAACGACTGGGTAGTGG
Organism: Trissonchulus sp. WLG1_4; assembly: GCA_030248245.1. NCBI lineage: Eukaryota > Metazoa > Nematoda > Enoplea > Enoplida > Ironidae > Trissonchulus > Trissonchulus sp. WLG1_4. Next base: position 4,101 of record JASANF010011189.1, read on the forward strand.
CATGTGCCCGATGCTCACGAGAAGCACATTATAGATGTGCCAGTTTTGATGATGCCACCTACAAGGCATACGACAAACTACGGCCTAGTGGCTTAGTTCAGTATTTTTGCCCTGATTGCAAAAATTTTTTGGCCGATCTTGAGCAGCGGGTCGCTTGTCTCGAATCTAAATTACTGGACACTCCCTCACAGCAGCAACCTTATGTGGACCCTGTGAATATGGTCCAAGCCATAGTAGAGAAAGTGCTCGATTCCATTCTACCAAAAATTACGGAACTAGCCCGCGACGCTGCCCAAGAAGCGCTCGAAGCAGATCAAAAGAAGTTAAATCTGGTGATGATCGGACTTAAAGAGTCCACACCAGAAGCAGACACAACCGTAGTCCGCACAGCGTGTGAAAAACTCAGTATTGAACCTGATTCTGTAGTTGAAGTGTTTCGTGACGGTCGTGCTCAGGCTGGAAAGGCGCGCATTATTAAGATTCGATTTAAGAATGCAGACGCTAGGCGCCTGCTTCTCACCGGATTCGTTAATGCACGTACTTCTATCCTGGGTGCCGAAAATGCCTGGGTCCGCCCAGATCTAACATATAAGCAGCGGGTCGCCGAGAGAGCTTTGCGAACAGAGCTCCATCGGAGACGGCAGGAGGGTGAACGTGTGAAAATTAAGCATGGGCAGATTGTTTCATCAAACTAAGTTCGGTCCCTAACCATGATCAGTTCTCATCTCCAATTAGTAGTACCCCTTCTAAACTAAGTTGCCTCTATTTTAACGCGCAAAGTATAACAAATAAATTCTCTGATCTACTATACGAATTAGAACAATGTAATTATGATTTCATATTTGTTTCTGAATCGTGGCTGAGTGACTGTTATGATGATTCACTTTTCCCATGTTTATCCGCCTTCAGAGTTTTTAGATCGGACCGTGTAAACAAAAAACACGGCGGCGTTTTTGCTCTGGTCTATAAACAATTGCCTGTGAGTTTCCTGTGCAAAAGTAGCTTCAACGGGCTTTTGGAAACTCTGTGGTTAAAATTGTTTATAAACAAGAGAAACGTGAAAATCTGTGTAGTTTACCGTTCACCTTCTTGTGACCCTGCAACTGACAATTTGTTTTTCGATGAAGTACGTGCTCAAAATTGCAGAGATGATGTAATTATGCTTGGAGATTTTAACCTACCAAATTTATATAGCACTAACTCGGCTTCTAATTGTTGGACACCAGCAGAGCGTTCATATTATGAACTGTTTTGCGAACTAGGCCTGACGCAAAAAATATTAAAATCAACTCGGGGTAGTAATATTTTGGATTTGCTTTTTACTACTGACTGTTTTCTTTTATCTAATGTGCAAACTCAGCATCCATTTTCAACTAGTGATCACAAGCGAGTTTGTTTTGACATAAATTTCTGCTCAGTATTGGAAAAAAATCCTCAGTGCAGAATTCGAACTGCCTATAACTTTTCTAAAACTGATTTCGTAATGTTAAATCACTTCTTGTCTACTATAGACTGGAAAAATTTACTGGGAAATCAGCATAATGTTGAAATAATATGGGATACTTTCTCACATATTCTCGAATACGGTATTGATCTGTTCACTCCCAAAGTACCTAAAAATTCACTCAAAAAGTGTCGGTGGTCGATGAAAACAAAAAAATCGTGGACTAAAAAGCGCGAACTTTGGCGTAAATTCAAAAGAACAAAACACTCCTCAGATTATGAAGCTTATAAAGCTCAAGTCAAACTGAATCGCCACCTAATAAAAACTGATATTCGCTATCAAAAAAACTGCGTCTTACGAAGTGGAGATGTCAAAAATTTCTATCGTTTTGTAAATTCGAAAATGACTTCGAAACATTGTGTCCCTCCATTACGCGTCGGTGACAGGGTTGCCATGTCAAATTTTGAAAAGGCAAAATTTTTAAATGATCAGTTCGCGTCTGTGTTTGTCACGGACGATAAAAAACTACCGAATTTTAGAATGCAAACCGCGCATGTTCTTGAAAACATAAACTTTCCTGAAAATTGTGTTTTGAACTCCTTAAAAAAACTGCCGAACAAAATTTCCTTTGGCGTGGACGGAATTCCACCGCTAATTTTGAAAAAAGTTGCTCACAATGTTATTTTCCCCCTTTGTCATCTCTTCAATGAATCCTTTGCACAAGGTGTTCTGCCTGCTCAGTGGAAAATTGCAAAAGTTATCCCAATTTATAAAAAGGGTGATAGTTCAGATCCTCAAAATTACCGTCCAATTAGTTTAACCGTTGTATGTTGCAAAATTTTAGAATCAGTGATCAAAAATCAAATGTATACTTTTCTAAATGGTCATCAACTGTTTAGTTCTGCGCAACATGGTTTCGTTAAAAAGAAATCTACATTAACAAGTGTTCTTGAGTCGTTTTCGCAATGGAGTCGAGCAAGGTCCAAACGAAAAGTTATACACGCGTGCTATTTGGATTTTGCCAAAGCTTTTGATACAGTTTCACATCCAAAATTAATTTATAAGCTTTCACGATACGGTGTATCTGGCAGACTTTTGACCTGGATAAGATCCTTCTTGAGCGATCGTTCGCAGTTTGTATATGTGAACGGCGATGCTTCGCCTTTTGTTCAAGTTGAAAGTGGTGTTCCACAGGGGACAGTTTTAGGACTGCTTTTGTTTCTTATCTATGTCAATGATTTACCAGATACGGTAGTGAACTCCAGTTTATCACTATACGCGGATGATGCCAAATTATTTGTTGAAACTGATCATTCTACTATAACATCTTTAGCTCTGCAAATGGATTTAGATCGGCTTTATGAATGGTCGACAACGTGGCAGCTTTCGCTGTCTGTTTCGAAGTGTTCTGTTTTTGTAGTTGGAGCGTCCATAAAGCCGCCAGTTTATAAAATTCAAGACCAAAAACTGGTCGTTAATACCTCTATAAAAGATCTCGGCTTCATTCTGTCTAGTGATTGTAAATTTTCCGAACATTGTCATGCCATATTTAAGAAAGCAATGAGAAGAAGTGCCCATATTTTTAGATGTTTTCAAAACAGAGATACCAATTTCTTAATCAACATGTTTGTGACCTTCGTGCGACCATTAGTTGAATATGGATCTGCATTATGGTCACCGGGTTTGCTTAAAAATATAGATCTGGTTGAACGTGTACAGCGATCATATACAAAACGCATTCCAGGCTTACGTCATATTTCGTACCCGGAACGTTTACGTAATCTTCATCTCAGCAGTCTTGAGCACCGACGATTAATTTTTGATCTAAAATTAGTTTATAGTATACTACATAATCTTACCGATATCTCCATGGCCTCGCTGCTGTGGTCCTATGCGCCAAATAGTGGCACTCGATCGCATAGTTTAAGGCTTAGGACCGATATACCAAGTAGCGAAAACCTGAAACACCTTTTTCCCTACAGAGCTTTAAAAATTTGGAACGATTTGCCTGAACACATAGTCACTGCACCTAATATTCAACAGTTTTGCTCATTATTAGATAATTATGATTTCTCAAACTATTTGAAGGGGCGGGGGGTTAGGCGACCTAATGACTAGGTCCTCTGCCGTCCTATTTCCAGATATTATGGCTGTTTGCTCTTATTTTCTTTTACTTTTTTTTTCTGCGTACTGCTTTGTAATTTTTTTATTCTGTTTTTGAGCATGTATTTGCTATCCATTTATTCGTTAATTTGTTTTGTTGATTTGGGTTATTATTAAATATTTTTTACTGGTCAATTTGACCAAATTTTTGACTTTTTATCAATGTTGATGAAAATTTTTTGTGAGATCACCAAAAACGGGACTAGTCAGTGGCCAGTGGTCGTATGAGTGTGTAAAGAAAGACATAAATGGGGCGTGACTGTTGAAACATTAAAAAATGCTGTTTCAAAAAAAATTGAAAATTTTTTCACAATTGTCAACATTTTTTACTAATTGAAATTTTTTTGTAAAACACTGCCTCCGGCTCCGGCTCCGGCATTTTGTATCCGGCTCCGGCTCCGGCAAAATTTTACCTCCGGTCGTTCACTACCCAGTATGTCGAAAAACGATGATTTTCGACAAAAATTGAATTTTTTCGAAAAGGTACATATAAATTTGTATATAAATTCGACAGTTATTTGTATTAACTAGAGTTATACGGTTGTAACTATGTATATATTGTATGTATTGTCACATTTTATGATTCGTATTGAATATTTAGTAGTTATATAATGTCTATTGTCTGTCTATATATATAAAAATAATACAATGTTAAGTTGGAATACGCCGTTACTCATTTGTAATTTTCGGGAAAGATGTCTATACAAAACGAAAATAGATTGCGCATGGAGAAATTTAAATGAAATACCTGTATATATCTGTAGAATATAAATACTTTATAAATATAATCTACACACCTGACCTAAGTCCTGAGTACTAGTAAGCGTCAAAATTGTTTTTCCTAATTATTCGCGCGAATAGGGTGCAGAAAGCACTAATGTGTCGCAGGGCGACTGCTATTCTGACGCAACTCCTGTCCGCTTCATTTAGCAAGCTGAGTTTCCCTATTCTGCTGCAAAACTTGTCCCGACTGTTTAATAAGCTTATTATTAGCATTTTTCCGCTATAGATCAGTCAACTTTCCTATTCTACCCACACTGCTGCCCTTGGTGAAAGGGCATTTTTATAATAATAAGTACAAATTTTGTACAAAGAAAGGGCATTTTTATAATAAGTACAAATTTTGTACAAAGTGCACAAATTTTATACAAAATTAAATTTTTTTGTGGTTTTAGATGTCATTTTAGCAAAATTTAAGCAGCCTGATGCCTGTAGTATCAGTGAAAAAGGTCTCCAATAATTTTTAGAAAAAGTACAAAATTTGGATCAAGTGCAGTTGGGGGGGGGAAAATAGTGGACCTATTTTTTGGAGTAGAGCACCTTGAGGGAAGCATTTTTTGTAATAGAACCCCTATCCACAAATTTGGATTTTCCGAGCTATGACCCCTTGAAAATTGCATTTTCAGTGTTTTTGGAAATGAACGTAGGCCAAAGTTCGAAGCCAAAAATGGCTATAATCTCTGTTTTTGGATAGTTTTGAGTGCGTTATGATGTTTTAAGGCATCGTCTAGGCTTAGTTGGCAGGATTCTCTAGGCTAAGCTGGCAGGATTTTTTCTGAAAATTTCGTTTTTTTATTGCCGAAGCCTGAGCCTAAGCCTAAGCCTGAACCTAAGCCTAAGCCTAAGCCTGATACTAAGCCTAAAGGCCGATTCACACGTTGCGATTTTGCCGCTGCGATTTTGACGCAAAACGCAAGACGCAGGGTGTCGCACACAAAACGCAGCGTCTGAACAAACGTTGCGTCTCGCAAACTATTTTGCTGCGTCTTTACTTTTTCCAAACTATGAGAAACAGCTTTGCTGATATTGTTGAAACCAACACGTCCGCAGCATCAAAACTCAGTGAAATCGCAGGCCGAATTGCAGTCTGGCGTTTAAAACGCTGCGGAAAAATCAAGACGCATTCATTTCGCATGGAAATCGCTGCGTCTGTTCAGACAGTGCGTTTTGCCGCAGCGGCGAAAACGCAGCGGCAAAATCGCAGTAAAATCGCAGCGTGTGAATCGGCCTTAAGCCTAAGCCCCATACTAAGCCTAAGCCCTAAGCCTAAGCCCAAGCCTAGATTAAAGTCAAGTTTGAATTTGGTCAAAAATTGGACGTTTCTGGCGAATTTGGCCAATTTTTCGGCAGGAACCCGGTTAAAAAGCTTTTGTTGTGATCCTAAAAATTTTCAAACAATAATTTGACACCATTTAGACACGATTAGAACGAAAAATACAAGGGCTTCGGACAAAATTTGCGAAAACGTCCCTCACTGAGGGTTCAGATTTCGGGGGGTCGTATCTCAAAAAATCCAAAAAATGAAATAGGGGTTCTTGAAGCAAAAATGCTTCCCCCAAGTTGCTCTACTCAAAAAAACAGGTCCACTATTCCCCCCCCCAACTGCATTTAACCCCAAAATTTATACCAAATTTGTACAAAATTTATAAAAAATAAGTACAAATTTTGTACAAAAAATGTACAAATTTTATACAAAAATTCAGAATTTTTTTGTGGTTTTAGTTGCCATTTTAGACATTTAGGCAGCCTGATGCCTGTAGTATCAGTCAGTAGCGTACCCAGGATTACGCGAAGGGGGGGGGCTGAACTGATGGTCGACGACCAGGGGGAGGGGGGGTGAAAACGCACACGCAGTCCGCACAATTTGCATAGAAAAACCAATTCTAAGCAACACTTGTCGTGAAATCATAGTTGTAGCAGCGGTCTGTTCAGAGTCAGATTTTGTTATGTCAAATATTTCAAACTTTTTACCTATTTAGATAAAAAAAGCACAAAAAATCGGCAAATGGGGGGACTAGCAAACCTGAAAAATACGTTGTATACAGGAAAAAATTGAAGAAAAACCATGGGTGACAAGGACTGTCCTTAGACGTTCGTCCTCCACTCCACCCACCACACGATTTTTAATTAAAAGCCACACAAAATATAGAACTAAATACCAATAATAGTTGTCAGCATTACTCATTATTAATACACCATAGCAGATATAAGTCATGTATATACATTAGAGCAGTAATGAATTAGGGGCGAGATCCCCTCGGAAGAAAATTTTGGAAAATTTTTGAAATTTCAGTGTAATTTTAGTCAATTGGAAACGTGCCGGAAAATTTTTTCAGCGGTGTCATAAAACCAAAGACCACAGGAAAAAAAGTGAAAAAGGGGGGGCTGATGACCCCCTAGCCCCCCCACAGGAAAACTTTTTCCGGAAAATTTCCGGAAATTTCCCGGAAATTTTCCGGAAATTAAAAAATTTCCGGTTTTTTTCCGGAAAATTTCCGGGTTTTTTCCGAACCGAGAAAATCCGGAAATTAATTTTTCCGGAAAATTTCTGGGTTTTTTCCGGAAAATTTCCGGGCTTTTTCCGGATAATTTCCGGGTTTTTTCCGGAAAATTTCCGGATTTTTTCCGGATAATTTCCGGGTTTTTTTCCGGAAAATTTCCGGGTTTTTTCCTGATAATTTCCGTGTTTTTTCCGGAAAATTTCCGGGTTTTTTCCGGATAATTTCCGGGTTTTTTCCGGATAATTTCCGGGGTTTTTCCGGAAAATTTCCGGGTTTTTTCCGGAAAATTTCCGGGTTTTTTTCGGAAAATTTCCTCGTTTTTTCCAGATAATTTCTGGGTTTTTTCCGGAAATTTCCGGGTTTTCTCCGGAAAATTTCCGGGTTTTTTTCGAAAAATTTCTGGGTTTTTTCAGGAAAATGTCTGGGTTTTTCTAAAAACTTCTTCGGATTTTTTAGGTGATTTTCTAATTTTGCGGTTTGCCACAGTTTCCTGATTTTTCCGGAAAACTTTTTTGTGTTTTCGTTTCAGGTTGTATATACGTAGTTGTAGTTCGAATATTTAAAAAAGTAATTTATACTTTGAGTGTATATATACTATAATTGGCGCAATTTTGTACATCTTTTGTGGCTTTATTTTTATATATAGGTGCTATTTATGTATATTTTGTTGTATTTAGTGTTTTGTACTGTTCTTTACTTTTCAAGAGTTTGCCCAATTAAAGTTTTTGTGATGCAGTGTTTTTAGACGGGAAAATGACAATGACAATGACAAATTCACTTCAGAGAATAAGGCACGTTGATAAGTACAACAAATTGCAAATCCTATGGATTTTGTTTCCAGGCCATTTTTGTTTGGTTTTCAAGGCTTACTTATAAAAATTCCTTTAAAAAACTTGAAACATTTTCAAACAACAACAAACAAGAAAACCCCCATTTCTATATTTTGTCATGTAGCCCAAATTTATATTACAATGGTTCTACGGGAAACCAAAAAATATATATGTCGTAGGCCTAACCTTGCTCTAAATAAAAACTTCTCCTGTGAAAAAACCCATTTGCGGAAAAAACCGCGGCAGCAAAGTTATGTATTTTTCATGCTTATTAGCAGTTCTTTTAAATTAGACCATGGGCTTTTAGGCGTATATAGGCTCTGTTTTGCTTTAACTTAGGGCTCGGAGCACTGGCTTAAGCGGAGGCTTGGTGCTAAGCCTTAAGTTTAGTATGTTGGCGAGCAATGATTAGTCTTAGTTACTGGCACCAAGTAGAAGTCAGTTGCTATTGTGTAATCATCAAAAAGCTTAACTTTGGCAAAAATGAGCAGGTTGCATACAAAATAGAATTATCATGTGTTTATTTATTTACAAAAATTTTAGTATATATGTCAAGCTAACGGCGAAAACTAAAGCTACCATAAGCACCAGCCAACACAAGAACCAGGCCAACTCCGGTTTAATAGCAACAGACACCAAACTTTATAGTTTAGGCTAGTCAAAATAAAAGCGAAGGGGAGAGGCGTCTTCCCATAAGAAATATTTTTAGATGAACATTTAGAAATGTTTTCATTTCAGGTAGCATTTAGGCTAGGCCATTGAGAATGGGGGGGTTCTGTAGTTTAGGTTGACACTCCACCGCCACAGTTGCAACGTCCCCGTTGCATGATGGCTGTCTGTCGGGAGGGGGGGGGGTGGGTGTGTTCGGACGTTGGCAAGATACTTTTAGCATAGCGATAGTTCGTTTACAGATGTTCGTTAAGTTCGTTATGATAAAACTAGCGTGTGCCCAGAGGCACTAACATGGTGCCCGTTTGGGCAAAAGCAATATAATAGTAGGCGCTAACATAGGTGCCCGTTTGGGCAAAAGCAATGGGATAATAGGTAAGGCTATTACTACAACACGACGAAATACAAGCCCTTGTGGGCAAAAGCATTATTACACAGCAACAGGCCCTTGTGAGCAATAGCGACAGTAGTTAAAAGTGACACGCGTACCTGTGTGCGGGGGGGGGGTGTAGCTTGATATTGAGGCGGCCGCAGGGGGGGGTTAAGGCGGTAGCTACTGGAACGGCTGCAAATGGGCATAGGTCCAGTTTTCGTGGAACTGGAACGCTTGCTGGTAGGGCGTACTGGAAATTCTCTTGTCGAACAGGTACAGCTCTGGTATAGTCGCTTCCCAGAGGCTTGTCAGATGCCGGACTCCAGCAGCGTTTATGTGCAGCCGGTCTCTGTAGTACAGCTGGGGGTTTAGCTGGTTATCCACGAGAAATGAATTGTTGGCCGCCGCATCGTTGTCGACAAAGTTGGCTCCAGCCCGAGTGCACGCCCGAGACAACCACCGGTTAAACGAAGGTCTTTCACCGTGGCCTCTGACTGACGTTGGTAAGGCGCTCGAAAACCACACGGAGTCTAAACGCCCCTCCAAGTGGTCAAAAATGGCTCGTAAGTGCTCTACCGCTTCGGTTTTTGGCGTGTGACTCATGTCAAGCACCCCCACGTGGATAATGACGTTCTTGAAACGGCGGTGTGACACGAGACTGAGCAATTCGGGCATATTTCGCAGCTTGGATCCCCCTCTGGCGATTACCAATCCGGATTCTATCCAGGCCAAGTGCTTAAGCAAGGAATCACTCACAATGAGCCAACCGAAACGTGGTTCGGTTGAAATTTGACGGCTATTGAGCCATTCTTGTAACCGGATGCGAGGCTGGTCACCTCGCTCATGCCGTGCGAGGGCGCATAGCAAGTCTTTGCCCAAGAAATTTTTCCCTGGGTAAACATCAGGATTCCGGCGTAATACACTGGCACGCTCGTTTGTGGTCCATAAATAGTCACGAACGTGGCACCTTTGAGCGAATAGCACTGTGGCATTATCGGGGATCTGGCGCGCAGCAAGATTGACGCCTGGTCGTTGATGGAAGCTCTCGTAAAAGATGGCTCGTCGGACTTTCCGTCTAGACCGGACCCAGTCGCAAGGCACTGTCTCTGGATTGCGATAAGGGTAGTCTTCCATTAACCGGCAGGGGGTAAACAGATACTCATCCTGTGATATGAGTTGGGCCCGCTCCTCTTCCCCTAACTGTCGACATTCTATCAGTTGGAACAGCTGCTCGGGGTTATAAACGCGGCCGTTGATCCTGATGTACGACTTCGAATGTAGTGGAGACAGGGGATTGTAGGTGGTGACTATCACTATTCCGCGGGCTCGCAACTCGTAGTCCGTTGAGCCAGGCATTGGCCACCTCTGAAATACAGCAACAGTAGCAGTTAATATACAGCAAGAAATAACAAATGACAGGCTGCTATTAGTCACTAGGCGCAATGCTTTTGTTGCAGGAGGGCATTGCTGATTCCTCCGGACATGCAGTCATCTGCGAGGTCTCAGGTTGTAAGGCGAGGTTGGATTCGCCAACTTCGCCTGACGGGGCGTCAGCGTGGTCTTAGTTGGTCTTGTGACCTGGGGCAGAGAGGTTGGTTGTGAAGGCTCTACGTTGATGGGCTGTTGTGGGGGTTGCGGTTGATTGACCGCTTGCATTTGGGCTGGGGGCGAGAGAAATTCTCGCAAAACTTTCAAATTATCAACGTGATGCCACTGTGGTTCTTTGAAGGGTAGATTTATCGACCGGATCAGCGCGCGTTTGTGATTGTCGTTAAGGTCCATGATTCTGTATGGACCTTCAAACCGTGGGCTTAATTTGGGTGTATGGCCTTTGGGAAGCACCGGGGTTTTGGCGATTAAAACCTTGTCTCAATTCGCAAAGGGCACGGCTGGGAAGTTTGTTCATATTGATGCTTGAACAGCATTTGTGCCTTTAACGAATTTTCGTGAGCCGTTTTCCAGGTTTTTGCCATATGTCTGGGGAATTGCTGTTTATAAGTCTCCAGCGAGGAGCTGGGTTCGATCAGTTGGATAGGGGGGTTCAAAATGGGTAAGTTTGGATCACGTCCGTATAGTAGGTAGAAAGGGGACTCTTTGGTGGTAGAGTGCACCGTCGATCTATAGGGATTTTTTGCCATTACCGATTTACACAGGCGCGCTTGGAGTCCCAAAATGAAGAATTCTTTGGTTAACTGATCTCGCGCTCCTGTTTCCATGCTAGGGTATGCTGCTCTAGCAAACTTTTTAATATCCTTCGCGTAGGAACTAACACTTTCATGCGGCCGTTGTCGACGCGTGCGCAAGGCTATCACATTAACACGCTCATTCTCAGGAGGGTCAAGGCGGCGTTTCAGTTCCAGTATTAGTTGGGTGTAGTTTTGTTTGAGGTCCGGGCTGATTTCGCGGTAATGCTCAAAGGCGCTGTCACGAAAATACGTTGGCAGCCGGCGAAGCTTTGTTTCAGTTGACCAGTTCTGTCCGCCTGCTAATAGTTCAAACAGTTCATACCAATCCTGAAAATTGAGTCCAGGTGACTCTCCTGAGAATAGTGGGATCCCTACCGGTGTTTCGCTGACTTCTCTTAGCTGTGCCACTTCGGAGTGGACTCTGTTGAGTGCCGATGAGTCCTGCTGTATACGTGTATGGGCCTCTTGCAGAGCTTACAGGGTTGCTTCTTGGTTTTGAAGCTGGCGCTGCAGTGCACGCATATCCCTCTCGTCGTTGGGGTTGGCCATAATACAGCCTTGTGGCTGATTAGCAATCAAAACTGGGTAAACCAGGTAGAAAATGGCCTGTTGGCCAAACAGCAAACTTAAGACGCACCCCACACAAAGGCTGTTTAGCCTGCTAACAGTTCAAAGCGGATGCTATGGGGCCTTTTGGCTAGGTCAGGGTTTACCTTAGTTCACTCTAAATACAATAAGGGCCTTGTGGCTGGTGTTTACCTGTTTGGAGCTTTGTAGCTTGTGGGAGTTGGGGAAAGGCACCGTTCCACCGTTCGTTGGAGTCCACCGTTCGTCCAAACTCGGCAATATCACAGGGGGTGGTAGATAGGCAACTTGGTGATGGTGAGTTTAGTCGTAATTTACAGGCCTTGTGGCCATGAGCAGAACTTGGGGTGGAAAAAAAACTGGGGCAATGCTGGAAGAAAACTTTGGCTTTGTGGCTACTGCAAAAGTAGCGTAGGCAGTCAGGCTAACAGGTATGTAACCTCTGTCCAGTAGAAGGCTGTGTAGCCAATAGCAAGTATAGCAGTGTTAAAGCGCGCATATGTGGGTTCGTAGCTCTGCTACCATGTCAAGCTAACGGCGAAAACTAAAGCTACCATAAGCACCAGCCAACACAAGAACCAGGCCAACTCCGGTTTAATAGCAACAGACACCAAACTTTATAGTTTAGGCTAGTCAAAATAAAAGCGAAGGGGAGAGGCGTCTTCCCATAAGAAATATTTTTAGATGAACATTTAGAAATGTTTTCATTTCAGGTAGCATTTAGGCTAGGCCATTGAGGATGGGGGGGGGTTTCTGTAGTTTAGGTTGACATATATACATAGTGTGTATTGTATATATAATCCAACGCGATAGCTAGTCTTAACCATGGTATTTTGCACCAAATAAAAAAATGCTCTGGGTGCTTTTTGGCGTAGTTCAATAAAATCATACTATCTTTACTCATAATGTATAGATCTGTTTAAAAAACGGGTCGCTGCGATTATGAAACTACCACCTTAAGGTGGTAGTAACGAATGTGCAGTGGTTTTTAAATTTTTAAAAAAATTAGTTGATTCAAACTGTATTTTTTGAAAATAAAATATGTAAAAAATTGGTTCATATACGCACAATGGCAAATGAAGTTAGCGGCATCATGTGAAAAATTTTTATTAGCAAGCCAAGCTAGCAAGCCAAACTACACAACAGGAGAATGAAAATTTAACAGTTTTGGCCACTTTTCTAAGCGCATGCACAGCGCATAAACAAGAAAATATACATGAATAAACTTTTGCAAATGTTCTAGAACCAAATTGAAAATTTTTGAAATTGCTTATGTTTTTGCGCAGATATAAAACTCGAAAGTTGAGTGTGAATAGACACTTTTTACTTTGAAACCGTATATTTCATTTAATAATTTAGAAATAAAAAAAACCGTGCATTTTGGGTCTAGATAATTCACTTTTAAATATTTGTGCCATTTTTCGCATATTTTTGTTTTTTAAACTCTTCAAAAAGTGGCCAGATTTGAAAGTGCTCAAAAAAGCCAAATTGGTCTACTTTTAACACTTGTCAAACAAATCAACTTTACAGTTGTACAATAAAACTTTGCTTAAATGTAGAAGAAAAGTAGCGCTTTCTAACGGTATAAAAAATATACTTTAAAGTTAATTAATTATTGAATACTAGCCTGTTGAAAAACACTGCACATTCGTTAGTACCACCTTAAGGGGGCGCTCCGGGAATCGGGGGTTACATCGGAAATTGGCAAAAAAGTTGACAAATGTCAAACTTTACTATACATATATGTAGTATGGCACAAAAGAACACTGGAGGCAAAATTTCAAATCACGTGATCATGTCACGTGACTCCCAGAGCACCAAACGTGAGTGAATTTTCGGCAAACGATAACTCTGCTTATGCTTTGCCTATAGTCACACTTTACATACCAAAATGTAGCTTATGCGCTTCTCTAGTTGAAAATTATCTTGGTTTTTAACATTTATGTCAGGTTTGGATAAAAAATAACATTATGTGTTTTCGAAGTCGAACTCTGAGCAATAAAATTCATATAAAAAAATTTCTAAGCTTTATTTTAAAAAACTAAAAAATTGTTCAACTGCCCAAGGCTATAATTGTGCAAAATTTTGTATAAAAATATCTTACCAGCATTTTATAATCGAACGCCGAAAAATTGGTTTTGTATTCACACAGCCTATATTTGAGTCTGCTGCTTCTGAAAATGGTTTCTTGTGCGATTTTTTTGCAAAGAACGCAATAAAATTGTTTTAATTTTTCATTACGACTAATACGACCCGAAAAGTTGAAAATATGGTTTTTTTCCCCGCACCACTATAGTTGACTATGCCATATGCGAACCTGGTGTCAGAAAACAGCTACACCCCCTGACAAGAGATGCTTGTAAAAATTGTGTTGGCCCTTGTAAAATGAGCCATATTTTGGGTGACCGGGAAATTATCCGAAAAAAATTCGGACATTTTTCGGAAAAAACCCGGAAATTATTTTGAGAATTTCCGGAAAAAACCCGAAAATTATCCCGAAAAAGCCCGAAAATTTTCCGGAAAAAACCCGGAAATTTTCCGAAAAAACCCGGAAATTATCCGGAAAAAACCCGGAAATTATCCGGAAAAAACCCGGAAAATTTCCGGAAAAAACCCGGAAATTTTACGGAACAAACCCGGAAATTATCCGGAAAATTTCCGGAAAAAACCCGGAAATTATCCGGAAAAAGCCCGGAAAAAACCTGGAAATTTTCCGGAAAAAAACCCGCAAATTATCTCGAAAAAGGCCGGAAATTTTCCGGAAAAAACCCGGAAATTTTCCGGAAAAAACCCGGAAATTATCCGGAAAATTCCCGGAAAAAACCTGAAATTATCCGGAAAAAGCCCGGAAATTTTCCGGAAAAAACCCGGAAATTTTCCGGAAATTATTCGACAACAGTTAGGCGTTGACCGGAAAATATCCGGAAAAAGTCCGGAAATTTTCCCGAAAGTGAGACTGGGAATCGGAAATTTTCCGGAAAAAACCCGAAAAAAACCGGAAATTTTCCGGAAAATTTCCAGAAATTCGGCAGGGCACAAAAGAAAAAATCCGGAAAAAACCCGGAAATTTTCCGGAAATTTACCGGAAATTTTTTTTCCGGAAAATTTCCGGAAATTTTCCGGAAAAAGTTTTCCTGTGCCCTGGGTACGCCACTGGTATCAGTAAAAAAGGTTCCGAAAAAACTTTTGAAAAAGTACAAAATTTATACAAAATTTGTACAAAATTTATACAAAATACATACATAAGTACAAAATTTGTACAAAAATGTACAAATTTTATGCAAAAATTCAGAAATTTTTTTGCGGTTTTAGTTGCCATTTTAGAGACATTTAGGCAGCCTGATGCCTGTAGTATTAGTAAAGAATTTCCCAAAAAAATTTTGAAAAAGTACAAAATTTGTACAAAAAATGTACAGAAATCATACAAAAATGTTTGAACAAGAAGTACAAAATTTTTACAAAATTTATTCAAACTTGCACTCTGAGTACAAAATTTATACAAAATTTATGCAAAAAATTTTTTGTACATTTTTTGTATAGTTTTTGTACTTTTTTTGTATAAATTTTGTACTAATTTTTTTCCTGTGACGGGCGACGGCGCTCCTGAAATGTGGGTTTTGGCCATTATTTCAAAAATGCGCAAAAATAACCATACATTGCAAGAACAAAAGTTGTTCAGGCTTGAATTTCCTTCGATTTGATGGGCATATTATATGAAAAAAATTTTGAAAATTTTTGAGCTTTTTTCAGCAAGAAAAATGGATTTTGCTGAAAAATGGAAAAAGCTGTACAAGCCAGTGCATTTACACGTATGTAATGATTTTGGAAGGTTATTTAAAAAAATAAAAGAATGTTCAACTGCGCACAATGACAGGCTATCTTCTTGCCAAATTTGAGCCAAATCGGTTGAAGCAGCAAAAAGATATCGAATGCCGAAAATTACCGTGAGCACTGCTCAGTATAATTTTTTTGAGCCAGCAACTTTGCGTAGCATTGCCCAATTGCGCTGAAACTTTGCAGAATTTTGGGGACCCAAGACCCTAGTAAAAACAGTTTAGGTAGCTAAGCAATGGTACACAGTTTTTTAGATAATTTTAAAAATGTCCCAAATCGAACACACCTTTTGGTAAAAGCCGGCATTTTTGCTGGCAAAAATGGACGTAAATATTAACTTTGCCGTTTCAACCATTTTTCGACTGCTATTTTGTGTGAGTTGATGAATTTTTAGTAAATTTTTGCTCAATGTTCACCCATTTGGCAGTTTGCCAGTAAAAACTTTAAAATTTGGCAATTTTCCAAATATCTTTATATTGGTATCAAATGAAAGCCCACATCATTCTGAGTAACTTTGCTTCCTGACACAGGCCCGAATTCGTTAGCTGAAAAAAGTTATGGCCCAATACCTTGATTCCCGGAGCGCCCCCTTAAGGTGGCGCTCCTGAAATGTGACTTTTCAAAAAACGGCAGTTTGGGGCCAATTTTAGATACACAATGGCAAGCTGGTGTAAAAGTATGCCTAAATACAAAAAATGAAGTTGAGTGATGCAAATTAGCATTCACTGTAGACCAAACGTGAGTGGAATTTCGGCTTGCGATTTCTCTTCGCAAGTAAGTAGCTGTTGCACAATCAATAGCTCATTTTGCTCGCCTCAACGTGATCGAGCGGTCGCAAAAAGTCATTTTTGATGAATATGATTGATATATCGAAAAACACTAAAATCGCGATTTTTGAAAAACATAAATTTGGCTAAATTTGTTAGATACTATCGATTTGCCAAAAATCAAATTTTGCGACCGCTCGAAAATAACAAGGTGCATTTATGTGCCAAATTTTAACTTTTTTCGTTCAGCCAATTTTTTAAAATCGCAAGCCGAAAATTTGCGTTTGTATTCACAAGCACAATATTTCTGTCTCATGCAGAAAGTATAGCGTTAGTTCACAAAAAAATTATACCACACTCAATAAAACACCAAAAATTTTTAATTACGCTTCAGTAAAACACAACTGCTAGTGTTTTTTAGCCTTTCAAATTCATTACATACGTGTAAATGCATTGGCTTGTGAAGACATTTCCGTGAAAATCTATTTTTCTTGACGAAATTTGCTCAAAAATGTTCAAAATTTTTTTATGTGATATGTACATCAAATTGAAGGAAATTCACTTCTGATCAACTTTTGTTCTTACGATGCATGTTTATTTTTGCGCGTTTTCAAAATAATGGCCAAAACCCACATTTCAGGAGTGCCACCTTAAGGGGGCGCTCCGGGAATCAAGGTTTTGGGCCGTATTTTTTAAAAACAGCCAAAATGACCTATCATTCTTGAAGGAAAGTTGCCCAAAATACTATTTCTGATGTTTTGACGTGCATATCTCCATAGCAAAAATTTTGGAAAAAATTGCACAATTTACTGATTTTATTCGACTTTTAGACAAATTCAGTAAGTAAGCCAGTGCATCAACGCTTTTTGAGGTTTTACAAACAGACGATACGTAGATTTTATTAGTCGTAATGAAAAATTAAAACAATTTTATTGCGTTCTTTGCAAAAAAATCGCACAAGAAACCATTTTCAGAAGCAGCAGACTCAAATATAGGCTGTGTGAATACAAAACCAATTTTTCGGCGTTCGATTATAAAATGCTGGTAAGATATTTTTATACAAAATTTTGCACAATTATAGCCTTGGGCTCTGCGCAGTTGAACAATTTTTTAGTTTTTTAAAATAAAGCTTAGAAATTTTTTTATATGAATTTTATTGCTCAGAGTTCGACTTCGAAAACACATAATGACATTTTTTATCCAAACCTGACATAAATGTTAAAAACCAAGATAATTTTCAACTAGAGAAGCGCATAAGCTACATTTTGGTATGTAAAGTGTGACTATAGGCAAAGCATAAGCAGAGTTATCGTTTGCCGAAAATTCACTCACGTTTGGTGCTCTGGGAGTCACGTGACATGATCACGTGATTTGAAATTTTGCCTCCAGTGTTCTTTTGTGCCATACTACATATATGTATAGTAAAGTTTGACATTTGTCAACTTTTTTTGCCAATTTCCGATGTAACCCCCGATTCCCGGAGCGCCCCCTTAAGGTGGTACTAACGAATGTGCAGTGTTTTTCAACAGGCTAGTATTCAATAATTAATTAACTTTAAAGTATATTTTTTATACCGTTAGAAAGCGCTACTTTTCTTCTACATTTAAGCAAAGTTTTATTGTACAACTGTAAAGTTGATTTGTTTGACAAGTGTTAAAAGTAGACCAATTTGGCTTTTTTGAGCACTTTCCAATCTGGCCACTTTTTGAAGAGTTTAAAAAACAAAAATATGCGAAAAATGGCACAAATATTTAAAAGTGAATTATCTAGACCCAAAATGCACGGTTTTTTTTATTTGTAAATTATTAAATGAAATATACGGTTTCAAAGTAAAAAGTGTCTATTCACACTCAACTTTCGAGTTTTATATCTGCGCAAAAACATAAGCAATTTCAAAAATTTTCAATTTGGTTCTAGAAAATTTGCAAAAGTTTATTCATGTATATTTTCTTGTTTATGCGCTGTGCATGCGCTTAGAAAAGTGGCCAAAACTGTTAAATTTTCATTCTCCTGTTGTGTAGTTTGGCTTGCTAGCTTGGCTTGCTAATAAAAATTTTTCACATGATCCCGCTAACTTCATTTGCCATTGTGCGTATATGAACCAATTTTTTACATATTTTATTTTCAAAAAATACAGTTTGAATCAACTAATTTTTTTAAAAATTTAAAAACCACTGCACATTCGTTACTACCACCTTAAGGTGGTAGTTTCATAATCGCAGCGACCCGTTTTTTAAACAGATCTATACATTATGAGTAAAGATAGTATGATTTTATTGAACTACGCCAAAAAGCACCCAGAGCATTTTTATATTTGGTGCAAAATACCATGGTTAAGACTAGCTATCGCGTTGGATTACTGAACTGTATGCCAAAGGAGTAGCTAGTCTTAACGTCGGATTTTATCAGTGATTAAAACGTGATAGTAGACAGTTTTGAGTCTTGTGTCGAAAATCTGTAGCCATTTTATTCCTGCTTTACTGGTTGTTCTGAAAAACAGCTGTGAAATTAGCCTCATGTAAAAAAACTGCGATTCTGGAACTACCACCTTAAACATACATTCAAATTTTTGGTGTTTCATTGAGTGTGGTGTAAGATTATTGTAAAATAAAGCCGTATTTTCTGCGTGATGCTGAAACATAGTGCGTGTGAATACAAACGAAAATTTTCGGCTTGCAATTTTACAAAATTGGCTCAATAAAGAAAATTAAAATTTGGCACGTAAACGCACCTCGTTGTTTTCGAGCGGTCGCGAAATTTGATCTTGAGCAAATCGATAGCGTTTAAGAAATTTAGTTGAATTTACGATTTTCGAAAATCGTGATTTTAGTGTTTTTCAATATATCAGTCATATTCATCAAAAATGACATTTTGCGACCGCTCAATCACGGTATGGCTAGCAAAATAAGCTAATGGTTGTAAAACAGCTATGTAGCGTGAAGAGAAATCGAAAGCCGAAATTCCACTCACGTTTGCTCTACATACTTACATACTTTTACACCAGCTTGCCGTTGTGCATCTAAAGTTGGCCCCAGACTGCCGTTTTTCGAAAAGTCACATTTTAGGAGCGCCACCTTAAGAGCTTAAGGGTGGATTTCACAAAGGTGGTTTAACTAAACCATGGTTTTACGTACGTTTTTATATGATTTGCACATAATTTCATTACGAAATATCGCCTGATTCGTTACAAATTTCCTAGATTTTCTTAACCCATGGTTTTAGCTCAGTTGAAATTTCAGCAAAATAGAGACCTGCTATACCGCAAGTTTAAGAAAATCTAGGAAATTCGTAACCCAATCAGGCGGTATTTCGTAATGAAATTATGTGCAAATCATATAAAAACGTACGTAAAACCATGGTTTAGTTAAACCACCTTTGTGAAATCCACCCTAACAGTTTAGGTTCCCACGGACACATGAACCTTATGGATTCTTAAAAGCCCGTCCCTTCGGGAAACTACGAAGTTAAAAACTGTGATCATTAAGTTTTTTACTAAAACTATTCACTGAGGTTGATAAAACTATATCTTCAAGTAGAGTATTCCACAGATTTATAACTCTATAAGAAAAACTATTTAGTGTGCGGCTGAAGCGGGTAAACTTTGGGTATAGCCTCTTGCTGTGACCGCGAGTGCCAACATCTGGCGCAAATTGAAAAAAGTCGTTAAAATTCAGACATACCATACCGTTAACAATTTTAAAAGTCAACACTTTTAAAAGTCTCTAACAAATCTTCTCTGTTCTAGCGGTTTAATTGATAGTATTTGCAATGTAGTCGCATATGGACAATTCCACAAACCTTTAATCCTCGTAATGAACCGTCTCTGAATATTTTCAACTCGGTCAATATCTTGGAGAAGACATGGGGACCACAAGCACAGTTATACTCCAGTATCGGTCGAACGTGCATCAGAAAAATTTGTTTCATAAACTTAATGTTACTAAAAGGGCAATAAATCAGAACAACCTTGAAGGAAGCTTTAGCTGACAGCGCAATGTGGCGAAAAAGACAAAGAATTTGACATCAGGGCCCGATTTATCGAAACAACAAATGTTCGTCGTTGAATATGTTCGTCGTTGAAAAAGCAAAAGTTCGTCGTTGAAAAACAAATGTTCGTCGTTGAAAAACAAATGTTCGTCGTTGAAAGTTCGTCGTTGAAATTGTTCGTCGTTGAAAAATTTTTCAAAGACGAGCTTTGGTTTTTTAGAACATTATTATGTTCTAAAAGACAAAAGCTCGTCGTTGAAAAAATTTCACACACATCCACTTCAACCCAAGACATCCGTTAAAATGTTCGCCGTTGAAAATTTTTCAACGACGAACATTTGTTTTTCAACGACGAACATTTGTTTTTCAACAATGAACATTTGTTTTTCAACGTCGAGCATTTGTTTTTCAACGACGAACATTTGTTTTTTCAACGACGAACATTTTCAACGCCGAACATTTGCTTTTTCAACGACGAACATTTGTTTTTCAACGACGAACATTTGTTTTTTAACGACGAACATTTGTCCTATAATTACGTGTTATGTTCGCCGTTGAAAATGTTTCGATCAATCCAAAATTTTCAACGACGAACATTTTCAACGACGAACATTTTGCTTCAATAAATCGGGCCCAGAACACCCAAGTCTCAAATAACAGGCTCAGTTTTATTGATACGTCACCTAAAATGTAGGATGATGCATCTCGTTCATAGCCTGTTTTTAGAAGTTCTGTTTTCGATGCGTTTATACTGACTTGCAGCAATCACACCAAGCCTGCAATTTCAAACAATCGGACTGAATTACGTTTATAAGACCAACCTTATTCTGGCTAGTTGCATACATCTTCGCACTGTCCACGCACATTTTTACGGCACTATTATTAAGCGACTCCGGCAAATCGTTAATATAAAGAAGGAAAAGTAAAGGACCTAAAACGGACCCTTGCGGCACACCACTGCTTACTTTTACCCAATCCGTAAATCACTCTTCGACCTTGACCCTTTGCCACCGATTAGTAAGAAATTTTGTAACGAAGTTTTAATGCTTACCGCCAATCTCATATGACTCGAGATATTTAAGCAACTTGTGCACGACTGAGTCAAATGCCTTACTCAAGTCAATATATATAACATCAACCGCATACCTGTTTTCCTAAGCGTTAAACCACGTGTTGCGACAATCCAACAGCTCCGTCAGGGTGGAATGCTTAAGCAAAAAACCGTGTTGTTGAGGAAAAAGCAAATCGTTAGTCATTAGGTATTGCAACATTACCTTTTTGACACAAACCACCATTACTTTGCAGGGAGTACAAGTCAATGAAATGGGTCTGTAAGTATTAAGAGATCCGGACCCTTTGTATATGGGAATCATATTAGCCAAAAGCCACTGCTTGGGCAGATTACCAGTTTCAAAACAGACATTATATAATGTGCACAATGGGATAACAATTACATCCGTTAGCTTTTTCAACAAATTTTTGTGGCGTAAAACCACTTCAGTGAGCCTTAATATTCCAGATCTGTTCTGTATGTACATGAGGCATTAAATTATTATTGGACGTAACAAGCCCAATCTGCGGTAAAATCTTCAGTAAGTATAAAGCATTAGTTTTCAAGTAAACTGATCACAGGTCAGTTAAAACCTGTTGTGCAGCTAAAAACATCTACATCAACATTTTCTTTGCCTTCGCAGATTGATAGGTTTATGCAAAACTAAGCACAGTTGCAATACAGCTAACCTAATCGGCACTTGTTGGTCCGAATCTACATCACAAGTTTTCATTTAGGAAAAACTGATGATACCATGTGGTTTATGACTTTGCAATTTCTAACACTGTATACAATTGAGTCGACGAAGTTTGTATGAAAGCCAAAGAATTTACCGGTGTCGTAGTAATTGTGTGAGTCTGGGCTTCCCTAGGCCTCCATCGTAGATTATCTCTGCTTTTACCACTACGACCTTGTGCTCGTTTCAGATCTTTCAACTCTCGCCTAATTTCTCGTAACTCTTCTACTTCCTCATTATTGACCTGATGTCTGCGTATCTTACGTGCTATCAAAGCTTCCTGTCTCTTAGCCTCCGTCACTAACTCCTCAAAAGTTTCTGGGGGCTTTGGTAAATATCCTAATCTATCTTGGATGTCTTGTCGTAGTCCTGCCTGAAATAAACCTCACAGCATATTATTCCTTAGTTGCATTTCCATCCGCGGGTAGGCTGCACGACTGAGTCTTTGTAGTTCTCTAGCAAACATAGCTACTGACTCATCTGTTTGTTGAGCTCGCCCATGTAGTTCTTCCGAACTTACTATTTCCTTACTAGGGGGGTGAAATGCCTTAAGTAAAGCTTGCGTAAGCTGTACGTAATTGTTTTTCGTAGCATCTGGCATCCCCCTATATACTTCCAGTGCGTTACCACGCAGATAACTAGGTAGTTTTACTAGTTTTTGTGGATCTGTGTATTCTTCAGATCTACTGAGTAGTTAAAATAGTTCGTAAAACTCTTCGAAATCTTCACCAAACTCCCCATGAAACAGGGGCAACGGCAAACACCGTCCACCCCGTCTGCTTTCATTAGCCTGTAAACTACCTGTCGTAGATCTCAATCTAGTTATTTCCTCACGTAACTGCGTTATTTCTTTTTCCATTCTTCCTGTTGTAAAGCAACTTTCTATTTCTTGTCTAACAATAGCGTTGTCTATATTCTCAGGTACGTCGTAATGTTCGCCTGTCATAAATCGTCGTTATATGCGTTAGTTCAATGAGATTCAATAAAACTATATAATTAGGAGGTTTTCGACTACAATTAGAAGCTGAAGAACTTTTTTTTTCTATACTGACCAGAGTAACAAGCTCTGTTTTGAGTGAAAATACCAGCTTTCGTAGCTAGAAAGGTATATGTATGACTCTATATTCGTTAACTACTCCACCACATTATCACTAGGCACCTATTTCTTAGTTATAACTACTACAATATAAGCACAAAGGATCACAACGCTGCTTAGCAATAACACAAAGTAGCACAATGCCAGTAGAAACAACTGCCACTTAACTAATGCGCACCTGCACCTTTACACAATACTCAAAGCCAAAGGATTCGTCGTAGTCAATATAACTAAGATATTCAAAATAGGATAGTTTCTTACGTAAAATAAACGTGTGTTTATACACACACAAACGTAGTTCAGTACTTATACTCAAAAACAGTAAAAACTCGTCGTGGTTTTTTACTTGATCGTAATACCAAGTGGGCAAATTTTTTGCCAATAATTAGAGCAAACAACACCACTTACCCTACTCGCAGCGCCAATTTTGTGATTGGTCCTTTGTGTTCCGTGGCGTTTTGTGCAGGAGGATAAGTCTTATAGTGTTCGAGGCACAACAACAAATTGTTCGCAGCAATTTATTCGTAACAACTAGACAAGACAACTCAGGCAAAGTATTAGTCTATTCGTAAGCAACCAAGCAGGCGAGTGATCCGCACGAGGGTCGTTTTAACAACTGAAGAGAGCTTGAAAAATTTCCAGTTGAATCTCTCTTAAAAACATTTGTTGTGTTACTCACTGTTAATAAATTCTAATTTCGCTTTTAAATAAATGACTCAAGAAGATGTTTTAAAAACTAACTATTCATTAATTTTAAATGTTAACTTTAGCACAAAAACGGATTTATAAATCACAAAGAGCAAAGGCGCGGTTTTGGCTGTTCAGACCCCCCGTGTCCGTACGAGAGCGTCTGAGCGTCTGATTCAGTTATTCGTCAGTTGCATTAGCCTAAGTTCCCCCCTAAAGTGTAGTAAGTAGTAAGGAAATGGCGGTTCTGGCACCACCCGGTACGGTACGGGTGGAGGTTACGTCATATGACGTCACAATGACGTCATATGACGTCACTTGATTGACAGGTGTCAATCATGTTACGTCATAATGACGTCACGTGATTGACAGGTGTCAATCAAGTTACGTCATAATGACGTAATATGAGTGACAGGTGTCAGTGTTACGGAATTATTATTTATTGAATAATTACATAATTATGTAACAACATAATGATGTAATTAGGTGCCAAGGGGGTGATAGTTTTTAATATTTAAAAACTATTTACCTGGCCCCCTCCTTTCAATGTTTGCTTTGGCAAAATTTGAATTTGCCAAAACAGCTGTTGAGCAAACAGCTGCTTTTCTAATGGGTCAGTCTGACTGACCAATACTCAACACACACACACACACACACACACATATTATTTTATTCAAAAAAATTAGGCAGCGACACAATTGTTGACAGGGCGCAGGCACACACACACACACATACACGCATTCTTAGCAATTTAATTGTAATAGCCAACGTAAAATATGGCATTTGGCTGGTTTTAGTAATGAAAATATTTTTCCGCCTACAATTCAAAATCGTAGGTTTGTGTTCTAAGGTAAATTGTTGAAGAATGAAATTTTGAAGAAATTTTTCCGTTTTAACTATTTTGTGTTTCCAGAACGGAACCA